>JAASFY010000131.1:0-38492 GCA_023334035.1 Globisporangium okanoganense | reverse complement strand
GTGCCTCGTGAAGGCGACCAGGAGATCTTCACACCGCTGCAGATCGCATGCTTCAAAGGCCACGAAGACGTCGTGAACTTCCTCGTAGAGTGCAACGCTGAGCTCTCTGGAACGCGACGAAATGGCAAGATGCCGCTTCGTTTCGCGAGCTTACAGAACCACAAGGGCGTCGTTAAGATCCTCTTGGAAGCTGGTGCGGATGTTCACACATGCGACGACCAAGGCAAAAACCCCATCGATGTCGCCGACTCGTCGATGTTGGCTACACTTCTACCTGATGAGCATGGCGGTGGCGACAATGATGGTGACGATGGTATCGAAGCTGCTGTTGATGTAGACGATGATGACAATGATGATGATGACGACGGCAGCTCTCCTGGAGCGCGAAAGCGGAAGAGTGCGCTTGAGAGCGTCAAGAACGCCTTCGGAAACGACATCAGCCGCAGCTTTCGAAGCAAGACGTGGAAATTCCATGTGAACGCGATCAACGAGGCGAGTCTCTGCTTTCAGAGCATCACGAATGAAAAAGCAGTAATCAAGCTCTTCGATGGCGCGTGCAAGATGCTGCTGCTCGGGTTCCAGGACGCGGTGTCGCAGGTCGTCTCGTGCTTCTGCAATTCGCTCTTGAAAGCCGCGTTTAACACTGTGATGAGTGAGAAGGAATTCCACACGCTCCAGTTCCACCGAGACCGCCCGGTGATCCACGAAATCGCAAACATGCTGCTAAACAGAGACGCGGGGTCGAACAAGAAGGACGCCAGCGAAGCTGTAGCTTCGCTCCTGTACCTGATCTGCAAGAGCATGGATCTTACGCGATACCTGACGACCCAGATCTCGCAGATCATGTCGAGCACTCCAGCAACTGCACTTATTTCCCCCTCTAAAGCGACCGAGAGCTCGGCATCAACTTCAGGAAGCGTCTCGTGGCGTCATCAACTGGTGTCAATCAAGATTCTCAACACGATCGCCAGTCAGTATCGATTGGACCAAGCCTCGAGCGGATTGAACCTTGCAGACGCACTGAAGATCAGCATGACTGCGCTCGAGAACTCGAGTGTCCATGTCCGAACCGCAGCGATCGACTTGCTGGTCCAGTGTCTGCTGATTCAGTGCGAGCAATCTGGTAAGTGCCCTGTCAACTTGGTCAGTCTACTAGCTACTGGTGTGTTTAATTGTTACTGACATAAGCCGTGCCGTGTAGAAATGAGTGGCTCTGTGGACGAGATCTACGAACAGATGAAGAGCTGGGGTGAGTCGATCTTCAAACAGCAGAACCAGCCTCTAAAACCTTCGATTCAAGCAAAGATCAACAACGGATTGAAGAATGCACTCCAATCCAGCAAGCGCCTGAATAGTCTGCCCTCAGTAGAGAACGGCCAAGAGCGCACCGCGGCCCCGAAAGCTGGCAACAGCACAATGTTTGATGTCCTGACCCCGGCAATGTCACCGCGTGCTAAGAGTGCGCAGAAGGAAGACGATCTGCCGTACGCCGAGCCGATTCAGGACCAGAACAAGGACGACGCTGTGGAGATCCTGGCGTGCTTTGGGGAGAAAGTGGCACGCTGCTTGTTTTCAAATGCATGGGCGCCTCGAGTTGAAGCCCTAAGCTTTCTACAGAATCAAGTGGACACTCGACAGCTAGCGTTTGATTCCAAGTCTTCTACTGGAGATCGTCAACGCATGCTGCTACGAGCTATTCAGCGAACACTCCTTCAGGCGCTTCAAGATCGCGTCAACTCGGTCTTTGAGGCGGGCGTGTCGCTGTTGATGGAGGTCGCGATCGCGTTTGACGGATCTGTGGACAATGCTCACGACAAGTCAAATCTCCAAGATCTAATGCGGCCGCTCATCCCACGCTTGTTGGTCAAGCTCGGTGATTCCAAGTCTCGTCTCCATGTAACGACTGAGGACGCCCTCTTGTTGCTGTCACGCCAGTCGAATTCCATCGGACCCGAGTTTCTCCTCGAAGAGATGATCGCCTGTGATCGCAGTGCCTCACCACAAGCACTCTCAGCGGTCTACTTGACCAACAAGCTGGGATTGATCTCCAAGTTGCTACTGGAGTTCGGCGTTCAGGAGAGCTCGACTGGAGAAGTAGGTTCGCTCCCGATTCGAAGTGTGCTCCAGCCCGCACTGCAGGTCTGTGAGCACAAGGACCAGAACGTGAGACAGGTGTCACTGCAGATTGTTGCAGACACACTGCAAGTCGCTCGAGCCGCCGCCATGCCTTTCCTGGACGCTCTTGCGCGCGCGTCTCGACAGAAGATCATTTCAAAGCTGGTCGAGAAAGGTGTCCTGGAAGCGGATCTCCTCATGGACGAAGTGGACGACTTTGATGCCGAGCCCTCCTCTCGTCCAGGAACCTCTGGAGGTATACGCCCACCGACTGCCTCGGGTTCATCAACAAAGCATCGCCCAGCGTTGTCGAATACATCGCTTTCTGCATCTAGTAGCTCAGCTGCGCAGGCGAGCGCCTCACAGTCCCAGCCTGCTGCTCTTCCGTATGGCACGGCACTAACAAGCGAGCAGAAAGTGCAGTATACAGCTATCATCGATGGTCTTGGCGAAGAACTGGTGCGCTGCCTACTTGACAAGACCTGGGCTCAGAGGGAGGCGGCTATCCGCGAAATCGAGCACCAAGTGATCTGCACCGCGAACGGGAAGACTCCAGCGGACAAGGCCTTGCCAAAGACGATCGAGAGCCTTCGTGTGATAGCCATGGTGCTCGAACTCGGTCTGAACGACACGGTCGCCCGCGTTTTCCAGTGCTCGCTGCGGCTTTTCCAGATCATTGCGACGAACTTCGTGCCTCTGGTGACGTCCACGCACGAGTACGTTGACGCGATCTTGGAGAATGTCGTCGGACTCGTGATGCAGAAGCTCAGCGATACGAAGCAGCGATTGCGCTCGGACTGCTTCACTCTGTTGCACTCGCTGGCTTCCCTGAGTCACATTGGCCACGCTCGCATGTGCAAAATGCTAGTGGACAAGTATCAGCAGTTGGTGAGCTCGTCATCAACTATATCTTCGTCCCCTCTACTCGCTGGCGAGCTACTAAAGCTCTTCACTCTATTGATCAAAGAGGCCCACGCAACCAGCAGCTCGCCATCCTCAGCAGCTGTGCGCCCGGATCTCGCATCGATCCTGGATTTGATCAGGCCCGCGTTTGAAAACAAACATGTCGACGTTCGCAATGGCGCGATTGCAACCTACGCGGCGATCTACGAGGTTACAAATGGCGGCAGCGATGAATCCTACGGCAAAGGTATCGACTTAAATGGGTTCTTGGCGCAGACGAAGCCCGCGATCCGCGAGGCAATCACGAAGAGCGTCGTTCAGATCAACAAGTCGCTGCCGCAGGCGTCCAGCGACGAGTCGAGTGCACCAGAGGTGGACAGTGCGCGGCAGCAATCCCTGGCGTTAGATGTGAACAAGTTGACGCACATTTGCGGCAGCCAGATCGTGACACTGCTCACGTCGATCTCGTCTGCAGCGCGCTGCCAGGGAGTCGACAAGTTGATGGACATGTACCTCGAGTCCCCTCGGCATTCGAACTTCAAAGGCGCGTGGGAGATCTCCTGTCTACTGGTCAAGCAGCTGCTGCTGGATGGGACGCCTTCGGTGTGCCTGTCAGCGTTCGAGTTGCTTGAGCTCCTCGTGGACCCGCCTGGGAATGGAGTCGTGTGTGCTGAATACGCGATTCCGTGGGGCGAATGGGGTGTTCACTTGATTATCGGCTCGACGATCCGCGGCGTCGTCCAGCAGACTGCGAACGAGAGCGTCCGTGTACGAGCGAGAGCTCAGTCGCTGCTTCATGTTGTCGCGATGAAGAACTCGGCTGGCAAGAGCGCCGTCTGCAATGCGCTGCTGGGTGCGCCCGAGCAAAGCGACTTGACGAGCGAGAAGGCCAAGCGGGTGAAGAAGATCGCAGTCACAAAGCTGCGATGGCAGATGATGGTGCGACTCGAGCTGCTCTACGATTTCATGACCGGAATCAACAGCAGCAGCACTTCAAGCGATCAAGCTCATCCTACCTCCGTCGCACGGCGCAAGTCTTCCAGCGGATCGTCTGCAAAGGCGTCAAGTGAGCCGCTGGGTGTGGAGAACGTCGTCCCATTCCTGGGCTCGTGTGCCACACATCCAAGCGCGTCCATTCGAGCAGCATCACTCAAGATCATGGGCTTCTTTAGAAACACGCGTCCCGAGGAACTGCAAAAGTTCATTCAGGACAGCTGCTCAGCAGCGCTCCAGCGGCGTCTTCGCAGTTTAATGAGCGACAGTGACGATGGTGACGCCAACAACGCCGACCATTTCAACGCGGACGATGCAACGTGTGTCCGTGGGAGTCGGTCATCCCACGTGCGTCGCATCGCAGCCTTGCGGCCGCCACGATCCGTCCCTGCGGAGGAATCAAAGATGGCTGTCGACGTGTTCCCGCCACCGCACTCGGCGCCAGGGAAGAGTCGACGATCCGGAGACGACGGCGACGATGACTCGATGAACGACGGCTCGTATGTGGTGCTGCACCGCGGAGATCGGGACGAAAGTCGAGGAGCCTCAAGCCACTCTACTAGTCAGCAGCAGCAGCAGCAGGTACCCATTTGGCTCGAGCAGCAGCCATCTCGGAAAGGTAGTAGCGCTCTGTATGGCGACGGCGAGCCCGAGTCTGCGATCGGAGGCGGCGCTGCTGGACTCATGAAGATGCGTCGAAAGAGCAGCTACCGAGCCGGCAGCAACAATGGCGACGACAACAGCGACGACCGACGTAACTCGCCCACTCGGTACTCGAACGGTGTCCAAGGGTACTAACCAACGACTTGCAAACGGGGAGCTGTCGGGGAAGCTGCATAGCGACGACAAAGTCAGAAACGGGCAGAGCGAGCGATCCACAAGAGTAGAAGCCAGTGGCGACTTCTTCTTTCCAATGTGAGCCCACAAGAAGCCACACACGAATACAAGTTTTCACGTACGTACATAAACAAAACCCTCCTGCTGGTGCTCTCTCTCTTCAGTCAACCTCCACTGCCGTGTCTGCTGACCTCCCAGCATTTGCAGCAAGTGTCTCTCTCGCTTTCTTCTTCGGTGGACTCGCAGCTTCCGAGTCTCTCTTCAATTCTTCCGAGGCCTTGGTGGTCCTGTCGTCTTCATCAAACTTAAAAGACGCGAGCAGCCCAAAGTGGTCCGAGGGCCAGAGTCCATCGCTAATGGGCTCCTTCCCGACGATCTGCATACTGTCGAGCACAGCAGACGACGACGCCTCAAAGGCCTCTCGCAGTGGCGTGGGCCCAGCGTAGAAGTACATGCGGTCAAGACGGCTCTGGAACGCCTTGCTGGACACGAGCGCGTTTACTTTGCCGTCAAAAGTGTAGCCGTTCTCCTCCGTGTTGCCCTCCACCGAGAGCCACAGGTCCTTCCAGCCAGCGGGCAGCCCCAGCGTCGCCAGATCAAACTTAGTATTGACATCTGCTGCTGATGCGGCTGCAGAGTTACTAGCACCAGTAGAAGCCCCCAAGCTCTGCAACACCAGCTTCTCCTCGGGCGTCGCAATGCCCACAAAGCACGCTTCGTGATACCACAGTCGGATCTCCAGATGCTTACCGCCCGGGAGCGTGTCTTTCGCCATTTTGCCCACGCGCAGGGCGTCTTTCGCGATCGTCTCGCCGCACTTACGGCACTTGGAGCGCGCGCTCTTGGCTTTCTCTACGTCGAGCGCCGCCACCGCTCTCCCCAGTCGCGCATCGAGCAGCTTCAAGTCTGCGCGCATGAGGTTCATGTCGCCCATGAAGATCGCGCCGAGGCACGTTGTGTTATTACTACTCTTCTCAACACGCTCTTCTAAAAAGCGCATGGCCTCCTTGAGCTGCGCCACGCGTGTGCGGCTGAACTGCGGCATGCTCTCCAGATGGGACGTGCCAATGAAGAGGCTCTTGCCGGGCACGACCTCGACCTGCATGGCCACGAGCTCGCGGCCCATGCCCGAGTTGGCGAACGGCAGCGTCTCGAGCGCGAGCACGGGCAGCGCGCTGAAGAGCACGACGAAGTACGCCTCGGAGAACGGCGGCGCCGCGTCCACGCTACAGTCGTAGAACCTGGCCCAGCGCTAGGACAGCACGTGTAAATACATGGTTAGTGTGGAGTTAATTGAGAATGGAGAATGGAGAATGGAGAATGGCGTGACGTGTTTACCTGCTTTTTGAGCATCACGAGCGAGTCGCGCGTGACTTCTTGGAAGCCCACGATCGCGGGGCGCGCTTTCTCAATGACGCGTCCGATGGCCTTCATGCGCAGCTCCATGCACACGGGCTCGAAGAACACGTTGTACGTGAGCACGCGCAGCATCATCCTTGTCTTGTTCTCTCGCTTTGTTAGAAAATGGAGCATTTAATGCGGCTGGATGTCCAAAATGAATTTGGACATACACGCGTGTTCTGTCTATATTACCTTATATTGATTTTCGACACCTCACCAACTGAACAGTGTGAAGCGACGCGTTGTGGAGAAGTATTGAAGCTCGATGGAGGCGGTCGAAGTGAACGTTGCGTCTCTGTCGCCAGCTCCACACAAGGAAGCAGGTGGAGGTCATGTTGTTGGTGGGGATGTAGCTGAAGTGTCCGCTTCGAGCGACAACGCCCCGGCCATCGAGCTGCTGCCGTTGCCACCGCCAGTCGCCTCGACGTCCCTCACGAGCCCACGAGAGCAGGAAGAACTGAACCAACACGAGACCACAACGCCACCTGTGCAGCCACCACCACCGCCAGTGACATCGTACACTGGCGATACGAGCAGCGAGTGGAGCAGCTCGAGAAGAACCGGCCGGCGCGCTTCACCGGGGCCGCGTGCGTGTCTCGCTAAAGAGATTTGCGCTATAAGCAGCAGCAGCAGCCACAGTCCGGCGCCCGAGCCCATCAAGGTGCTCTCTGAGAGTGACGGTGCAGAGATCGACAAAGAAGAAGAAGCAGGTCACCACGGTCTCAGTAGCGAAGAGAGCAGCGCGGTGGTGGTCGTAAAGTCCGAGTCTCAGCTGCTACCACTGCCCACTGTCGACGCGGCTGCTTCGATGGCTCTCCAGAGTCAGAATTTATCACAAATGGCAGCAGCTTCATCAGAAGAAGCGAAAGCTCAAGCGACTGCAGAAGGCGGTGAGGTAGTCGCAGTCCCACCAGGAGCTGGAGAAACGAGAGTCGAGCCAATTGATGACCCAAGTGACGATAGGGGCCTCGACACGGACGACGACTCGCTCGTCTGCGTGTCGCCACCTAGCGAAGAAGAACCAGCTGCCGAATTGAGCTCCTCGCCTTCTCAAGTGCCAGTCCCCAGTGAAGTTCCACGACACGAGCCTTTTCCGAGTCCGGCCGCGAGGGCATCGCGGGGCACACACACGTTCACGACCGAAGTGCACGAGAGCAGTCCACAGGACAGTATCTCAGACGAGGGGTCGATAGCTTTCGAGCCCAGTCTTGCTGCTGCTAGTGATGGTGATGAAGAGAGCTCCGTCCAGCTGTCTCCAGTAGTAGTTGCCCAAGAGGCTGAGAGCGACTGGGTCCTGTGCGTCACGGACGCGGGCGTGACCTACTACTACAATCCAGAGACCCACGAGTCCCAGTGGACACCCCCGCCTTCCCATACAGCGCAAGGGATCCCAGCTGGTGCTGGTGCTATTGACTATAGTCCCTATCCCACTGCCTCTGTATCTCCTTCGCCTTCGCCAGACGCGCTGTTTGCTGCTGCCGCTGGGGTTGAGCCATGCGCGAGCCAGCTACAGGCGATACTCCAGGCCGGAGCGAATGTCCACCACGTCAACGACGCTGGCTTCACGCCTCTCCACGTCGCCTGCCAAAGTGACAACGCTCACGCTGCATCTTTACTGCTCTACTATGGTGCCAGACCGGATGGCGTCACGAATTCTTCCTCGTCATCATCACGTGCTCCACCTCTCTTCATAGCGTGCCGACATAATAATGTGGAGCTCATGCAGTTGCTTCTCGACTATGGAGATCAATTGGTCAGTACGGACAACCGAGAGAGTGGAGACTCGCTCTTGCACGTGGCGATCGCTGCGCAGAGTCCAGACGCGCTGTTGTATCTCCTCGACCTGCTCAGCGCCGACGCATCATCGAGTTTGTCGTTGCTGAATGGCTGCAACAGCAATGGCGAGACCCCAATGCACGTGGCCGTGAAGACTGGGTACGTGAACGCCGTGAGAGCGCTGCTGCGATATGGCGCTGCAATGGATGTGGAGGACTCGCTTGGGCGTACGCCGCTCGTGCTGAGCATCATGGAGAACCAGGTTGAGTGCGTCCAACTGCTGCAGACAACAGCAACCACAGTCAACCAAGAGCCTGATACTCAACCAACCGACGCTCTGGTAGGCTCACTGTTAAACACGGCAGACCTGGACGCGCTCCAAACGTACATTTTCCGGTTGTTGCCCGGTTCCGAGGCACGACCCGAGCTCCAGCAAGCTGTCTACCAGTTTTGCAACCAGACGCGTCAGCAAGTGAGCTCGCTGACCTCCGAGCTTCAGGTTCGTTGTACATTAAAAGTGCTATTGACAGGTCTCGTGGAGCGGCTAACCGCATGATGGACTGACTGCCCGGCTGGTGGCTGGCTGCTTATGTAGAGTCTTCAACACACTCACGACAAGCGCGAGGCTCATGTTGACCAGCTCACGCATGGGAATGCCAGTGTCACCCAAGAGCTCACCAAGGTACGCTAGGACTATAACCGTTTTGTTCGGAGTCTGGGCTGATGATACATATCCATACGCTAACACTGTCGGTTTTATATAGGAGCGCAACGAGCTCGTGCGCACCACAGAGCTCCTCGAATCCCAGCAACTGGAGCTCGACACGCTGCGTGCGTCCCACCAGGCGCTGGTCTCACACTGCGAGATGCTGGACGCGATCGCGAGAACCGCGCAGGAGAAGCTCAAACGCGAGCGCGCCGAGCACAATCACTACGAAGCGCAGCTGCAGGCTCACTTGAGCTCCACGGTGGACGTGAATACGAGGCTCGTCACAAGTCTAAGTGAGCTTGAGGTCGCGTGGCGCCAGCGGCTCGAGTCCCAAGAGCTACAGCAGCAACAGAGCCAGGCGCTTGATGAAGAGAAGAGCCATCAAGGCGGCAACGACGACGACTACTATGGATACACTCAGTATGGAGACGAGCAGGAGACACCAGGTTTTGTAATGGCGGATTCGTACGAGTATCCGCAGTATCACTACAGTGCGGACGGCACTGGGACTTTGACGCCCGTTGAAGAGCCTGGTGAGTACTATTACTCGAATGAGAACGACGAGAGCGACGATATTGTCCACTTGGACGAGACAGGCGAGTATGAGGACATGAGAGCCTCAGTGGCTGCTGCTACGAGCACGCCCCCGATTTCTCCATCGCGAGTCGGCGCTGTCTGGAACACGTTCTTTGAGAACGTGGCCGTCGCTGCTGAGAGACAGCAAGTCCCCACACAGCAGCAGCGACCGAGTCTCATCAACAACAATGCTCTCTATAAACCAGCAAGCGGTGCCTTAAAGTCCAGCCAAGTGAATGCGAGCCCAGCGAGCGTGTTCATGGCGATCCGCAGGAGCAACTTTGCCGAGCTGCAACGCCTTCTGCTCAACGGAATGGCCGCGAACGTGCGCGACATTGGCGAGAAAGGCACGCCTCTCCACTTGGCGTACGTATATATTAAGTTATCTGTATGGCTTTCACGAGGTCCCAGGTCACTTGAAAAGAGTTTCTGGCTTGTTGCTGTTGATCAATTGATTCAGGTGCGAGCTTGGCGACCTGGACGCGATGAAGCTGCTTTGTGAGTTCGCAGCGGACGTGGAAGTGCGTGACGAGGCGGGCAACACGCCGCTGCTCGTCGCGTGTTCGCAGGGCCATTACGAGTGTACCAAGTTCCTGCTGCAGAGCGCTGCGAGCCTCTCGGCTGTGAACGCGAGTGGGGACTCGGCGCTCCACCTGGCGGCCTGGGACGGGAGCGCCGACTGCGTCGAGATCATCTTTGAGTACGGCGTCGACCCGCTCGCGACCAACAACTTTGCGCTCACGCCGCTCGCAAACCTCAAGACCCGCTCGCCGCTGCGCCACAAGTTTGATGACTTGGTGGACGAGCATCCGATGCGTTGCACGCTCGTGCTGCTTGAGGAAATGGAGCAGCGAGCCCTTGAGGAGCGAGATGAAGAGGGCAGTGAGGGAGAGAGTCGGGAGCCCGAGCACTACTTGAATAGTCGACTGGGCGACGGCCACGAGAAGTTGAGTGGATTAAACCCCAACCAAGCAGGTGAACGAGAACGACCAAGTGCGAGCAAGACATCGTGGAAGGTAGGTGGACACTATACCTGAGTGTCTCATCAAGGTGGACACCATGTGGACTACTATCTTGCGTGGCTCTACACTAACGATGTAACGTTGTTTGTTTAGGACTGGTTGCTCGCTGGCTTCAATGCAAAGCCGAAGCAGGAGGAAGAGAGAGGAAACGAGGTTGACGAAGAGCTCGATGACACAATGACACGAGACGGGGAATCGAGCGCCGATAGCCACGAGCAGGACGCCAAAGTGGCAAGTGAAGACGATGAGGAGGATGACACGTCGTTTTTTGAAGACTCACAGCTGGATCCGCTGCTGTGCTCGCTGCACCGCTATGAGCCGCTCACACCGCCTCCTGAGATTGCTGCAGAGCTGCTGAGAGCGAAGCTGCAGCTGCAGCGGCCCGCAACGGTCACTGCTGCGAGGAGCTACGAGAGCGACCATGAGGACGACGACGAGGACGATCAGTTGCCGCCCAGCACTGGAGCTGGAGCTGTACAACAGCAGCATTTTGTAGCAGCCGACAGGATGCGGATGGCTGCCAAGCCCAATAAGAAGCTAGCGAGTGCAGCAGTCAACCTGCGTTCGCGCTACGTGGACACCTTTAACCCGGCGTGATTGGTTGTCAAGTGACAATGAAAACTTTGTCAAATGCTTTATTCATTTGACATACAACAGCTGTTCGTGAGGTGGCGTACGCACAGCAAATTATGTATGTTGGCCAAAGTGAGTCTCCCGCAGGTGGACAGAAACAATAGCAAACGATCTATTCGGTTACCATCACGATACAAAACTATGGAATTCACAATGCGCTATACACAACTGTACATACAATATTGACCATCTAAGCGTCCGCCGTTAGTAGCCCGCGCCGGTCTGCACAACGTCGCTGTCGCTGTTGGCGGTGATGGTGGTGCTCGCATCCGACGCGCCAGTCGTGGGCGTCATCGAGGTAGAGGTGCTGCTTGGCACAGCGGCGCGGTCAGGGATCACGAAGCCGGCCTTCTTCAAGTCGACACCCGTGGCTTCCGCGTGTGGTGAGAAGCCCAGCTCCTTGAGCTCCATCTGAATGATCTCGACTCGTTCAGGGTTCAGCGCAGCGTCAGTAGCGATAGAGGTGGGAGCTGCAGCAGGAACAGATACAGGAGCTGGAGCTGACGCCGAAGCCGGCGTGACAACAGGCACCGCATTCGAGCCAACCTGAGAGAGGTCTACGCCAGCCGCCTTGGCGTACGGCGAGTGGCCCAGGATCTTCTGCTCGTTCTGCATCACCTTGATACGCGCCGGACTAATCGTCGCTGGTGTCTTGGAACCGTACGACGTCATCTCTCCGCCTTGCACCAAAGGCGCGTGAAGTACCGTGACTGCGGTGAGAGCCATCGCGATGTACTTGATTGCGGTCTTGACTTGCATGGTGATCTTGGTGGCGTTGGGTTAGTAGTTGATACTGCTGGTTTGGAACTGAACTGTTTCAGCGCGTGGTGGTAAGCTGTGGACGAACTGGTCTTCCTTGGTGGAGGTGGGTGAGTTGGTTCCTTGGTGGCAAATCGAGTTGTGAAGATCCACCTCGAGTGGGCAGACTTGAGCGCGCGGTCGATGAGCCTTTCGTTGGTGTGAGAATCGTATGCATCCGGTCATCCCCCGCTGATGTTGCGAACCATCCGATTAATTTTCTGGTGATGTTATACCACCTCGCAAGGGCCAGAGTATGGTTCTGTCACGCCCCAACTTGGTAACTGACCATCTGCGGCATGCGCACGTTTTCAATTCGATTGCCAGCTTCGTCGTTGGTAATCCAAATGGCTGGCTAAACCGGGAGTTGCCATTATGGCAGGGTGCAAAATATCGGTTTACAATACTACCGGATACCTCAATGCAATCGAACATAATATCGGTTTACAATAATACCAATACGGACATATCGCGGAAAACGTATGTATGGTTTTACCCAATAATCTCGGACACTATTGACTTGATTTGTATACTATGCTGTCCGAGATTATTGTGGGGAACATAAAAGAGGCAAAATTTGCACCAACCAACCCTATGCTCAAGTGATATATGCATATGCATGTGCGTATTATTCACTTTTTTCATAAGTTCACAATTCACACTTTTTCACACAATTTTCCCACGCCACAAACAACAAAAGGCCCGAAAACAAGAGCTCAAGAACACACGACGAAGCCATGCAGCGCCGCGGCCGCAACAAGGACAATGTCGCCGGCGAGCGCTACAACTCGAATGCGCTCGACATCCCTGGCACGACGCAGCCGCGCCAGCAGCAGCAGCAGCAGATGCCCGACTTCATGAGCGCCATGGGCGGCATGGGTGGTATGGGTGGTATGGGCGGCATGCCGGACATGCAGCAGATGATGGAGATGATGCAGAAGGGCGGCATGGGCGGCGGCATGCCAGGGATGCCGGGGATGCCTGGTGGCATGATGCCGAACGTACCCCCTCCGCGCCCCAACATCCTCTACCCGTACGGACTCGCGCAGGGCGCCAGCGTCGACACGCTCTACATGTTCTACCCGAACTACCTCAACTCGAAGAAGACCGTGCAGGAAGGACGGCGCATCCTTAAGGAGCTCGCGTGCGAAGACCCGATCGCCGACGAGCTCTCGGAAGTGTGTGTCTACCTCAAGCTCCCCCACGCGCTCGAGGTAACGCACCGATCGCTTGTCAATGTGTGGCTATGATAGATATGGGCTCACTATTTATTATCCCTTTTAATGTGTTTGTGTGTCTAATAGCCGAACAAGAAGTACCCGCGCGACTGGATGGTCTCTGGCCGCGTGCGCGTGCGCCTGACGCGGCCCGACGGGTCGTTCGAAAACCCGGAGATCAAGTCGCGCAAGGAGCTCATGGTCAAGATGGCGGAGCTCATCCCGAAGCTCCAGTCGCGCAAGGTGCGTCTCGAGAAGGAGGCCGAGGAGGCCAAGCAGGTGACCGCGGCCTCGGGCGCCGGCACGGCCGTCACGGCGGCCGCCAGCAACAAGAAGAAGGGCAAGAAGAAGGGCCGCAGATAAAGGACGAGACAGACCCACGCGAGGAGAGACGACAAGCCGGATTGGGGGGACACGAAATGGGATAGCATTGTATTCCAAAGGACAGGTTGTCAGTAGCCATTTGCACGCTTGTGTCTCTTTAAAAGTAGAAAAGTGGTCATTTGTTTGTTCTTCGCTGCTCTCTGTGGATCCCGCCATTCTCTCTTTTTTGTTAGATCTCTTTACTGCGCAGCACTTGGCGGCGGGCCGCCTCGGCCACGTCCGCGGCCGCGGCCGCGGCCTCGTCCTGGCGCCACGGGGCGAGAGAACTCGCGCGTTTTGAGCTCGTCCTCGGTCTTCGGCGGTGCGAGCTCTGCGCGAATGTCCTCCACGGCGTGCGATGGGGTGTTAATCTCAATCTGAATAAATAGGCATTCATTCGCCAGCACAACATGGCGCAATTAGATTAGTAGATGGTAAAGCACTGTGGTTCATGTATAGCTAGTTGGCTCACCGTCTTGTCAAAGTCCAGGCCCAGCTCGGTGGTTGCAGCGAGCACCGTGGCTTTGCACGTCGAGTAGACCATCTTCTGGCGCACGGGGGACTCTTCTGGGCAGACGTACAGGAAAACTTGTAGAGTAAGAGAGAACAGGAAGAGAATATTAGATGATTAAAATAAAGCAACAGAAGATACAAAGCCAATTGATAGATAAACTCACTGAGCGCAGCCTTGGTCGATGCGAGCGCGCCGCGGTACCGGTACGCAACAAAACTGGGTGCTTTCTGGTCGAGCGCACCCTGCACGTCGACCAGCTCGACGATCTCGAGGCTCTTGACGACTTCCACGCTCTCGTTGTCCGTGTTGAGTTTCTATACATGACACAGCAGGCATTAGATTAATAAGTAGCCATTTTTTCATCATCTGTATCTAACATTCCCTCTCTATAAGAGACGCACCATGGCGATCCAGTCGAACTTGCCGTCCTTGAAGAGCGCGAGCTTCTCGCGCACGTTCTGCGAGATGTCGAAGGGAATGACGCCCATGGCCGTGGACTTGACGTTCGTGTCGCGCTCCAGCAGCGCCGTCTCCTTGAGCAGCCGCTCCGTGTCCGAGAGCGGCGCGTCCGCTGCGTGCTTCTTCTTGGCGTTCTGGAAGTTCTCAAACGTCACCTCGCTCTACATAGGAACACGAGACGCAAAATCACCATCATATCTCAGTACACGCACCTATACATCGCTTCTTTTTCTTCTCTGTCATCGTGTCTCTGCCTGTCATACTGCTAGACGCACGTTCATAAACTAAGCTCATGCAGCGTTGTTAGTGTACCGTCTCGGTGGCGTGGAACTCGCCGACAAAGTAGTTCATGCCAAGCTGCTTTTTGAGCGACTCACGCGACGACGAGTAGAGCATCTTGTCGCGCACGCTCACGCCCTCGGGCACGAACGCCAGCAGGATCCAGCGCAGCGCCGGCACGTTCACGTCGAGGCAGAAGAGAACGAACGCCGCGCTCTCGGGCTGCAGCTGGCTCTGCGCGACGCTCACGGCGTCCTGGCGCACGTCGCTCGTTGCGTGGCCGACGCCAGCGAGCACGAAGGCCTCGTCCTCGACCGCGATCTTCACGAAGCGCACCTTGCCGCTCTGCGCGTCGGCAAACGCGCGCTCGAGCTCCGTGCTCAGCTGCAGGTTCGCTCGCGCCATGCTCGTCTTCTTTCGTTTTTTCAGGCTTGAAGACTTGAAGAAAAGAGAGTGTCACTATTCCCTCACTATAGTGATATGAATCTGGACTCAGTGACATGAGCAGCTTGTTTTTGTGGATTGAAAAGACATCACAAAAGTCGCGTTGGGAAAATGCTTTCGGCTTCGTCGTCTTCTCTTTCCCCCCTATGGCGCACGGAGTAATACTACTACCAACTGCTGCAGCTCCTACTTATATACGATATCCACACAAGTCCACGCATGCAAGTACCTACGGCGACGCCTCGAAAAACTGCTCACAAAAGAAGAGACAAACAATTCCCCCACCAATCAGAGTTAGCACTTTTAGGTTATGATTCGTCATTCTCATGCCCGTCGTACCTTATCGTCTGCGTACACGAGCTCCAGGCCGTGAAGCGCGCCAGAGAATAATCGGTCGCGGAGGCTCTTGTTGCCCTTGAGGCCAAACGTGATCTTGCGCGCCTGCACCATGTAGTCGTCGTTGCTCTCCTTGTAGCGATCAAACACAAACTCCTGCAAGATGGTCACAGAAAACAGTAAATGGTTAAAATCAAAGCGTCAGAGTCAAAGCATTGATCAATAGTCAGTCGTACCTCAATCTCCTTTGCGAGCGCCAAGTGGCGCGGTCCGCTGAGCTCCAGCACGTTGCTCAGCATGTCCACAAACGCCTGGCGGTTCTTGTCGAGGCTCGCGTCCGTCTTCTTCTCGTCGCTGTCGCTCTTCGCTGGCTCAGCAGTTGGCTCAACAGGCTTTGGAGCAGACTTGCTGTTGCCGTCCTCCGCCATGGACGGCGGCACCTCTTTCACGACGTCGGCAACCAATGCGGTGGTCGCTTTCGAGTCGGCTGGAGTCGTCAAAGACTTCTCGTCACTCAGCTTGACATCCTTCGCTGGTTTGTCGTCAGTGCTTGGCACAGCAGCTGCAGGTTTGGCCGCTTCCACCACCACCGACTGGGATTTTGTCACGCCATTCTTGTCGTTCTGCTCCTTCTTTGACACGTCCTTCTTGTCGCCACCG
The DNA here is from genome assembly GCA_023334035.1 of Globisporangium okanoganense. NCBI lineage: Eukaryota > Oomycota > Peronosporomycetes > Pythiales > Pythiaceae > Globisporangium > Globisporangium okanoganense. The sequence continues at coordinate 22,457 of JAASFY010000131.1, read as the reverse complement.
ACATCTGCCTTGTTATCAATTTGTTTCTTGACTGCTGCTTTGCTGTTGTCGTCAGCGGCTTTCAATGGCTTCGTACTGCCGTCGTTGCCCGTGTCCATGCGGATGATCTTCATCAAGTGCTTTCGCAGTGCGCTTGCGGTCTGGGCGACCGTGGGGTTTGAGCACTTTCGCAAGACAGCAATAATCGCCGCCAGACCCGATCGCTCCACGTCGGATCGGAACATTCTCTTCTCTTCAAAGAGTAGGTTCAGCATCTGAATGACTTCGTCGTTGTTCTTTGACGACTCGTTCGCGTTGAGACGCGTGAGCTTGTTCGCAAAGGCGCCCAGGTCGCCAACAATGTACTCGCCCTTGTCCTTCTTCTCCTTCTGCTGACCGCCGCCGTCCAGTTTCTTCTTCGCTGCTTCTTTCGTCATCTCTCGAATGTCCGCAGACTTGACAGACTTGCGTGGCACGACGAGCTCGATCTCCTTCTTCCGCTTCGTGTCGATCTCATCAGTCGATGACGCGGTCTTGGCACCACCGCTGCTGGTCTTGCCCGCTGTCGCAGCTTGCTTCTTGGCTCCACCGCTCTTGGACTTTGCGTCAGAATCGTCGGTGGTCAGTTTCTTCTTCGATGGCGTCTTTCGACTCGCGATCTTCGCTTTGATCTCCTCCTTGCTCAGCGAGTGCGTGACGGGGGCTTCGTCTTCTTCCTCAACGCTTTCCTGGGACGGCTCGTCGGCTGGCTCTTCGTCATTGTCCTCTTTGTTCGCCTCCTCAATTTGATTTTTGCCTTCAGCTTCAGCCTCTTCGTCGCCATCTCCACTCTTCGTGGACTTCTTCTTGGGTTTGTGTTCATCAACAGCAGGCTTCGGGGTCTTGTTCTTCGACTTGCTTCCTAATGGTCGTCCACGGCCTTTCTTAGGGGTAATTTCGTCCTGCTTGGCCTCTTTCTTCGGCTTTGGCTCCTTCACAACAGGCTACACAACAGAGACAAGAAAGATGCTGAGTGACGCTTACATACGACCAGGACAACCAACAACACAGTCACCGCAATTTGTACCTTGAGCAGTCCGTCGACGCGTTCTTCTACTGGCAGCAAAAACTCTTTGTCTGCTTCGGCAATCGCTTCCATGAGCTGTGCGCGACGCTTTGGCGCCTTCGAGTCCTTCACAGGGAAGCCTTCTCTGTAACTCTGCTTGGTGTCGTCCCAGGACTCAATGTTCTTGAACAGCGTGGGCGCACTATACAGGCACACACAAACACAGTTGTTTCAGTACACATATCATAGAGCTAGCAGTAGGTACTAGACACAGACAGATACGTACAAGTTCTTCGTCGAGTAGAAGTACACGAGGTACTTAGACTCCAAGTCCTTCATCGCAGCTACCTGGAACTTTGGTGGCAAGTGGCGCGGGTCCGTGATGAGCGCTGGCCAGTACGGGTACCCGACCATCTTGGCCCAGACAATGTTGCCAAACCTGCACAATACGACAAAGTATCATAGTGTCAGTATCTCGCCCAGCGAATAACAGCAAGTTACCTGCGAATATGTCCGTACTTGGCCTTAATTTCTGGGTCCAACGCATCCACGCGCTTCACCGCCTCCTGCTGCGCTTCGTCCTCGGAATCCGAATCTTCTTCCGCGGCTGCAGCACACACAAACCAGACAATGTTAGTTTTACGCGACATTTTCAACTGTCATATCATATAAGAAAGACAAAAGATCATGCACCTGTTTTCTTCTTGCGCGTCGGGCTCTTCTTGTCCTTCGCGGCGGCCTTTGGAGTCGACGTCTTGGCGCGCTTCTTCGGCTGCTTCTCTGGCTCCGACTCCGTATCTTCACCGGGGACCGCGACGTCCTTCTTGGACTTCTTGCTCAACGACGACTTTCGCTTCTTCTGTTTGTCCACATTGTCTTCGTCCTTCTCATCGCCGACATTCTCATTCGTGGTGTCCTGTTTCTCAGCAGAGCCCTCAACTGAAGAAGCAACAGTAGCAGTGACAGTGGTAGTTGCATCCGTGGCAGTCGCAGCGGCAGTAGCGTCCGCCTCCGCTTTCGCCCGGGCGCGCTCTTCAACGAGCTTCTTTGGCGGGCGTCCGCGCTTCTTTGGGGGTGTGGTCGGCGACACCGGTGACATCTTCGCGCGCTTGCTCGCTTCTTCTTCGTCGTGTTCGTTCTCCGCACCACCATCGTCGTCTTCTTTCTCTTTCTTTGGCTTTCTGCCGCGCTTCTTTGGCATCGGCTTCTCCTCCTCAGTAGTAGCAGCAGCAGCAGCGTCCTGCGCTCCTGTCTCAGCTACTGGGGGTGCAGAAACACCCGTCTTATTCACACTCGCGTTGCCTGTACTCGTAGGGGCGTCGTCGTTGCTATTCGCACCATCTCCTTTCTTCGCGGCATCTTCGTCAGCCACAGCAGCCGTATCTTTCGCGCTGGATGCGGCTTCGCCAGTCGATTTATCGATGGATTGTGCGTTTTTTTCCACGTGCGAGGGCTCATTCGCTGCGTCAGGCTTTGCTGAAGACGCTGTCGTGTTGCTCTTGCCGTTTGGCGTCGTCTCCACGGCGCTAGCAGCCGCAATCGCCGCTGCGTCGGCCTCCCCGTTGCCGCTCATGCTTCGTTCTCTCAAAAGCTCCAGATTTGTTTTTGTTTTTTTTGCGCCCTCCAACAGGCGGGTAGCTCTACAGTAAACATCACTTTGTTTGACCAGTCTATATTATATATCCTCCTAAACATTATTGAGTATGACTGCTATGTAATGGCTCACATTCCTGTACAAATAACGTCCATAAATGAATACCCTGTATAAATAGATACGCTTATGATGATATTAATTGCACAATGGACTGGATGCGCTCTTTGGTCCCGCGTCCCAGCGTCTGGGATGCGCGCCAGTCCCTTATGAAGGAAAGAAACAAACCAAAAAGCCTGACATGCCTGAACTGAAGAGCTCCTGGCGTCACGGTCAATACCGCCACCTCGCCTGTGCATGTGCCAGTTGTACCTAGAACCATTGCTTGTCTGTTTGCGTCCGAGACCATTGCGCATCGTAGAGCACCATGCATCACCTCACCACAGGCTTGCCCCCATTTTTGCCGCCAAAACGCAATTTTAAGAAATTAAAATCCATGTGCCAAATTGCACAATTTACGTTCATCCTCTCACTATCACTGTCACTCACTCTGGCTCGCCTGCTGGCCGTACTGGAAGAGCACGCGCGTGATCTTGTCGAGGCTCGAGATGAGGATGTCGGCCTCCTTCGAGAGGTCGTCGAGCGCCGCGGCGCCGCCAAACACGCCCACTGAGAGCGAACACGCGGAGTTGTGGCCTAGCGCCATGTCGGATGGTGTGTCGCCCACCTAATGATACACAAGCCAAATAATAATACGCACACACACAACAAGTATTAGCCACCCTAGGCCCACACATAAAAAACACACACAAGTACAACAACAGCAAGAAAACGTACCATGACCGTGTTGTACGCGCCGACGCCGAGGCGGTTGCAGAGCGTCCAGACCTGCTCGGGCGCCGGTGCGGCCGGGAGTCCGTCGTCGCCGCAGACCATGTCGTCCACGAGGTCCGTGAGCTTGAGGTGCGCGAGTGTCTTCTTGGTGCACTCGCGGTTGTCGGTCGTGCGGATCGCGATCTTAATGCCCATCTGCCGGATCGTGCGGAAAATGTCGGGGATGTCGGCGAGCGGCCGGCACGTCATCACCGGGTCTGGGTAGCTCCAGCACTCGCGCACCGCGCGCTGGGCTGCAGCGAGCGCCATGCCGTTCGTCACCAGCACGTCGACCGCGACCTTAACCAGATCGCGCTTTGGTAGTGTCGACAGCGCGCCAAAGCGCATGACTGACCGACGCGTCCAGTCGTAGCCCATGGCGCCATAGAAGAGGTCGCGGATCGGCAGCTTGGCGCTCGCCTCGAGCTTCCAGGCCTGGGACTCGACCCAGCCGCCCCACATGGAGTTGAAGTCGATCAACGTGCCGTCCTTGTTGAAGATCACGAGCGCCGGGTTGCGCCGTCTCGGCAGGTTACTCATCTGGTAGATCGCGTGCTCCATGCGCTGCAGCGCCGTTGAAGTGGCACTGGACTGTCTTGATACGACGGCTTGAATCGTTTCCGGTGCTGCTGCTACTGCTCCTATTGCTGTTGTTTGTGGCGGTTCGACCATTTCGACATCGTCCTGTGAAGGTGGCTCCTTGATGACGATTGGGGACTTGGGGATCGCAGTGGTGGTCGCACGAGATGACGGTGCTGCTGAGGCACGAGTCGACAACGCCACGGCTAGTGCTGCAGCTTGTGGTACGGCTTTACTACTTACCCCTGGCTGTGCTGGTCGGGCTTCTGGTTCTGGGTTCTGTCGCTTTACTGAGCTCGTGCTAGAGCTATTCGCATAGACTGGTCGGGTCGACGCAGCACTTGCTGCGGCAGCAGGCGTAGTACCAGCAGACTCTCGTCTCACGGGCTGCGGCTGTGGACGCGGAGACGGATCGCGCTCTGGCTCGGGCTTAATTGGATGCGCCCCGGCGCGCTCGCGCACCTTTTTAATCAGCGACAGTGCGTAGTCAATGCCGTCGTCGAGCGAGCTGATGGCAGCAACAGCACGAGGAGTTGTTTGCTGTTGTTGCTGTTGCTTCTGATCTGACGACGGTCTGCAAACAGTCGTAGCCGTGTGTGCCGTCGCCATTGTCGTTGTCGCTAGTGCAGTCGACACTGCCGCTGGCTGGGCTGGAGTCTGCTGGGACGTAGGCGAGGCTTTCGGAGTTGCAACGTAGCCGGTGCCTTGCTTCACAAGTCGCACTGAGATCGGCTGCTGCGGCTGCTGTTGTTGTTTCTGACCCATCGGCGTATTCCTTGCCGCCTCTTGCGATGAAATCGTCGAAGCTGGTGGCGTGCTACGATCGGTACTCGTGGACTCGTCGGACTTTGGCCGCTTCTGCGGTCGGTTCCGATTGTCATTTTCTTGGTCCGTTGCAATCTGCTTACCACACATAAGTCAAGATCAGCATTCTACGACCAGGTACTTATACAAGACGGCAAGCGACCAGTTTTAAGCATCAATACTAATCCACGTACATCATCCCTCAGGATGTACATGAGGTGCACGCGAATCGCCTTTGCTGTCTGAACGACATGCTGGTTGGGGCTCTTCCGGATCTCAGCGATCGCGCTCGCGAGGCCAGAGCGCTCCAGATCCGAGCGAAACAGGATTTTCTACATAGCACACGATAGCAAAGCAAGAAACATCAATTACATAGTTGAAAGCACACGCGACAGATAAACCAATTTCAACCTGCCCACGAACCTCGTTGAAAAGCTGACTAAGCATAGTCATGATACTCCAGTTGCCCGTCGTCGACGCCTGCGCATACAGTTCTCGCAGCTTTTCTGAGAACGCAGCCAGAGGACCAACTGTGTACTGAGCCTTGTCGAGCGAATCTTGGCTCTGGGTCGTCTTCGTCACCGCCTTTGCCGGTGCTGCAGGTGCACTATTTGTCTCTGAGCCTGCTCGCTTGACCCCAGTGGCTTGAGCGGGTTTAGCAGCAGAGGGGCCAGTCGCTTTGGACGGGGCCACGAATGTGGGTGCACTTCTTGTGCCAGTCTTAAAGACTGGCGTCGGCTTAATAGGAAAGACGGTAGACTCTGTACCTAATCGTACTGGAGCTGGGACTGTTTTTGCTGCTGCTACTGCTGTTGCTGCTGCTACTGCTGTTGCTGGTGGCGGAGCAATTACGGTCTTTGCTGGATGTGCGGCTTTCGGGGCTGGTTGTGGCGCCGGCGTTGCAGTCTTCACTGATGGCGACGGCTTTTTTTCAGGAGGTACAACAGCCACCCCATGGGGAGCTACTGCTGGAGGGGGGACTGCTGCTGCTTGGACTGCAGGAGGAGTCCATGCTGGTCTTGCTGCTGATGGCTGTCGTGGTGCCAGCTTTGCCACACGAGCAGCAACTACAGGAGGAGGGGCTGCTGTTCTCGCAACAGGAGGAGTAGCCACTTTAAGTGTAGGCACAGTCTGTTGCGGCTGTGGGGACGGTCGCTGGGACGGTGGCGCTCTTGCTGGTAGGGGTGCACCCTTCGTCACAGCTCCAGAAGGCTGTTGTGGCGGCTTGTTGGTTGCTACAGCCGCAACGGGGCTCGTTTTCGCAGCACTATGTTCTGCTGCTTTTGGTTCTTGCTTGGTAGCTTCTCCCGTTGCCTTCGGATACGTCTTGCTGTGGCGGTCGCCCTTGCTTTCCTTATTAGAAAACTTTGCTCCAGCGCTGCTGGAGCTGGCCGCTAGTGTCTCCTTCTCTTTCTTCTTCTTTGGCGGTGGTGCCGTGACAGGCACGTCCTAACAACAACACACACCGGCGCATTCATCAGCACGTGGTCTTATTCGCACCAATACTAAACACACCCATAACCGTTTAAACCTTGACGAGCCAGTCAATGCGCTCCATCAGCGGTAGAAATTGCTCGCTCTACAACAATAGCAGCAATAAAACAGAGTCAGTCGGTTTCTTCCAAGCGGTATAGCCACCAGCGTATATAGCTGAAGAGCCTCGTACATCTGCTTCTTCCATCGCGGCGGTGAGCTGCTCCTTCCGTGCTGGGGCCTTCAGGTCTTTCTGCGGATACCCTTCTCGGTACGGGTACGTCGTGTCGTCCCAAGGAATCACGTTCTTGTAGCTGATCCCCGCGCTGCTCATGCGTCACATAACGAAATACGTCAGCCCACATAGCAAGCGGTACTGATAACCAATTTCTCAGTACGTACAAGTCGTGGGTGCCGTAGAAGTACATCCAGAACTTGAAGCCGATGGTCTTGAGCGCGACGAACTGCATGCTCGGGGGCAGCTTGCGCGGGTCCATGATCAGCCCCGGCCAGTACGGATATCCTGATTTGAGTGGGTATCATAAACACAGGTGAGTGAGTGCATTGTGGATACATAGAGTCCATTCGTTAGTACAGTAACGCACCACTGAGCTTCACCCACACGATCTCGCCAAATCTACATAACCAAAGTGTAGTCAATTGCAATACGGCAGTTAGCACACAATACGCAAGAGCGGTGGCGGCTGATACAAAAAAGAAGACGTAGCGTCACCTGCGGCGGATCTCTCGAGGCAGCGACCCTGTCTTCTCCGCCACCTCCTTCTTGAGCGAGCGCACGAACTTGGAGTCGTCCAAATCGGGCTTTTGCCGCGATTCTAGATGCGTATTCGCCATAGAACCACACACACGAAAGTGTTAATTGATACCAGCGAGACTGGCAGCGCAGCAGGGCGCCAGCAACACACGACGATAGACACTCGCAATCAATTCCCACACAGGGCGTTCACAATTATAGACTCCTTTGTTGTCCAACGTGCACACATCCATCCACACACACTCACGTTTACTGCTCGAAGAGCGCGCTCTGTCCCGGCTGGACTTGCTGATGGCTTCATGCTGGTCAGTCGACGTCGCAGACGAAGTGCCGTCATCGCCGCCACTGCGCTGGGAGCTCGCTGAGCGTCGCGGACGGGGCTTGGAGGATACGGCGAACGCCTCTGCCTCTTTGCTGGCCTTTGCCACGCGGGAGCTGCTGCGACTGGCCGCTGCGCCGATGACACTGCTGGTGTTAGTGGTGGTGCTGGCGGCGGTCGTGGCGACTGTGGCCTTGAACCCGATCTGTGTCGTCACTCGCTTGGAGCTTCGGGTTTTGCTCATGGTCGCCGCTGCGTCCGCCGCCATCCCTCGTTCAAAACAAGTAACTGCGCGCCGTGCGTTATTTCTCGAAGCGCTGGTTCAAAAACGGGTCGTTCGTGGGAACCTCTTTGTGAGGAGATAATCTGAAGGAGATGGAAATTTTATAGCTTTGACATGAAAAGTGTCTACCCTGTTTAAACTATAAAAAGGCTGGACATGTCTGCAACACTTGCGTCCACACAACCAGCGATATCTATTTTAACGGCGCCAGCTGTCTGCCAGTGTCTAATCCCATACGATTTCCTAGTGTGTATGCGGCAGGTCAAATCCTTTTCGAGCGCGGGATTTTTTTGACTCATGGACTGTGGAGCCATGAACTGTGCGATGAAATGGCTGTGAACGAATCCAAGACGCCATAGAAAGCAAGCCATCACAAGATCAAATGCACACACACAAAGGCAACATTGTAGTTGATGAGCCAAAAATCCGTCGTCGCGGTCGATCTATATTGTCGCATTAACCAGGTGCCATCGCTTAACACCGTCGTTTATTCCATGCAAGCAGACCAGCGCGCGCGCAGGAAAGTTGAGCTTTAAGTGCTGTTAGAAAAAGAACCGTTGGTCAAATGCCTCCCTCCTAGAAGGAAGAGCGCAGACGGAACCGGTCTCTTGTGCAACTTGCGGTAGCAAGAGAACACGCGAGAACGCTTATTCCCAGCCGCTGGCAACAGCGGCAGGGGCGTCCCAGCTGGCAGCAGCGGCGGCGTCGCCCGACCACTCAGCGGCAACAGCGGCAGGCGCAGCGGCACCGGCACCGGCACCGGCGGTCCACTCGACAGCGGCCTCAGCCGTGTAGACAGCTGGCTCAGGCTGAGCCTCAGCGGCGTCGCCCCAACCGGCACGGGTCACGGCCTCCTCGGCGGCGCCCGACTGGGCCTCCTCGGCCTTCTTGAGCTCCTCTGGGTCACGGTAGAGGAAGAGGTCGACGGCGACCTCCCAAGGGAGAGCGCGCGAGATCGTGCCACGGAGACGGAGCACCTCACGGGCGAGCAGCCAGTAGAGCAGACCGATCGAGAGCTTGCCCTTGTTGTTGGCTGGGATCGCAACGTCAACGAACTGGAGCGGGGAGTCCGAGTCGCAGAACGCGATCACTGGCACGTTGACGAACGACGATTCGCGCACGGACTGCGAGTCGGTGCGAGGGTCGGTGATGATCAACAGGCGTGGCTCACGGAACTGCTTGGTGATCTGGTTCGTGAACGTACCAGGGGTGAAGCGTCCAGCGATCGAGGCCGCGCCAGTGTACTGGGCGAACTTGAGCACAGCGCGCTGGCCATACGGGCGGGCCGAGATGGCGATCACGTCCGTTGGGTTCTCGATCGCGACGATGACACGAGCAGCGAGCATGAGCTTCTCCCACGTCTTGCCGATGTTGATGATGTTGATACCATCGTTACGGCGACGCCAGATGTACTCGCCCATCTTGGAGTCGGCATTGCGCGTGCCGATGTGCACCTGCGCCGCAAGCATAAGCTTGATGTCTTCTTCACGTTGAGTAGCCATGGTGATTTTCCTGTTCTTTCCAAAGAGCGATGAATAGTGATCGCCATGCGCATCGCCGTCGCATGCTCGCTCTTCTTCACGCTCGCTCACATCCAGTCGCTCCAAGGCGCTGTAATCGAGGGATTTGCGGTAACAGTCAGTCGACGAAAAACCTTGCAAGTGCTGTATCGTCGACATAAAACCTTAATTAGCTTGGTGGTACAGTGTACCAATTTAGGGCGCTGTAATCGATATATATGCAGTAACAGAGGTTGAAGTGCTCCATTGCCGCATTTTGAACGAGCCCACCCCCAAGAAAGGCCGTCGGGTGAGCGTGCGCGAATGTGATTGCGAGTGCGGACTCCACCCGCCGCTGGCGCTGGTAGAAAGTGCGTTACGAGGATGACTGTGGCTGGACATGCACAGTGTCATTCTCCGATTTCCTCCGCCAGCAAGAAGCAAAGCACCTCGACAACAATAACAACAACACGCCGTCAAGACTGGTGATGATCATGCAGAGTGGGCACATCCACGAGAACAAGACGGGAGATGGAAGCCCACAGGCAGCTGGCGCTGACATAGTGAACGACAAGCAGCCCTGCCCCGCTGTGAGTGTCACGCAGCTCGCGGCCGAGAGCATCACGAGCCTGCGCCAGCTCTGGCGCGAGCTTGGCATCTCCAGAGCCGACCAAGCGCGCGAAGAAGACGCGCTTCTGCGCGACGTCAAGAGCCTCTACGAAAGAAAAGTGCAATTTTATCAGGACGAGCACGAACTGTCGTCAAAGCGCATCGCGGTGTTGCAGCGCGAAATCGCACACATCCACTGGTTGTTTCGTGACGACGAGCCGCACGAGGTACGCTTTCATGTGACCGAGTATGCCGTTCTGACAATTGTGATATATGACTTGGTGTACATGTCGCTTAACGTTGATTGCTACTGTACGTGCATATAGTTTGGAGACGAAGATGCTTGCTCGATTCGGGACAAGCTTGCGTCGCTGGAAGTCAAGTTCAAGTGTCTTGACCAGGTTTGCTAACAGCGATAGGCGCCATTAGTCGTTGGTTTGATATCATAAAAGCCGCTTTGCTGAGCCTTTCTTTTTGCCAGATTCGCGAAAGTCGCGTGCAAAAGCTGTCGACGCTTGAGAGCGAGCTTTCGCGATTGCTCATGCGAGCAGGTGAAGACGATTGGCGCCAGGTTCGTGATGGTGATACTGGAAAAACCCATTTTACCATTCAGTGCGTCAACGTCTAAGTCTATTTGTGATAGGAGCCCGACGACGATGCTATGGAAAATCTCAGTGAAGTGAAGATACTGAGCATTCAGACACGCGTCGACCGTTTACGGCCATTAGTGGTAAGTAGACTTAATTGCTGAGTAGTGAGTACGTCATGCTGAGCCGTTTATGCTGCAGGAGGGGCTTGCTAAGAAGATTGCAGAAGACTCCGCTGCTTGCGGTAAAATCCTGCTGCAGCTTGACATTACGGAAATTTCAGACTTCGATCGTTCTCTATTTCATTTCGACCAGGTACATAGAGTTTGCAAGACCATTCAACCAGAGGTGAATGGCTCACCTAGATTGTTTTGTTTATCGCTGCAGGCGTTGAACTCTACACTTCAGCACTCAATGAAAGTGTCAGCGCGACTTCGAGAACTGCAACTGGCTATTGCCGAAGCTCAGCCATTGTGGAAGGTAAACATATGGAACCTGACCAATGGTGATGATGTAGCTTGAATTTCTAACAAGCAACTACTTCCTCAGCTGATTGGCAAGCGCGAATCTATCCTGTTGGAGAGATGTGAGTACGACAGCGTGATTCACGACTCTTTGCGACTCACAAGCCGCACTGGTGAAGCTGGGGGGTATGTCACTTTGATCCCACGGTGTAGTTGGTTGATTGATTTCAATCTAACACTGATACTTTCTACTTGTAGATTACTTCGTGAGGAAAAATTGCGCAAGAAAATCAGCAAAGATCTGCCGAAGGTGACATTGTACCTCGAGAAGAATATTGCTGCGTGGGAGCAGAAGCATGCGATACGATTTCATTGGGAAGGTATGTGCTGCACAATCGCCCTCTTCTTCGTATCCTTGAAGACGTATCTCACAATGGATGTTGGTAGGAAATGCGTACTTAAGCCACATGCGCGCTGTTGACAGTGCCTACGAAGCGAAGGCTGAAAAAGAGCGCGAGAGGAAGAACAGATCACAGCAGTTGATGCGATCTACGTCCGCGAGTATCGACAGTCGAGACAAGAAGACGAAGGCAATTCGACTTCGGGTAACGTAATACTTCGTATTTCTCACTTTTGAAGGGTGAGGGAAACTTTGCTGAAAGAAGTCTGTCATGTGATGTCTTCTTCCAGCGCCGAAACTCGGTCTCGAGCGAATCCGTTCCTACTCTGAAGGACCATGCATCTGCTGCCGTTGCTCCTCGCCGTCGCAGGTTCTCAGTTCATAGTGAGCACATCGCCTCCACTTAGCTCTCGTGTGATAGCTGTATCGTGTGGACAGAGTCATCCATGCAGTTGAGTAAAGTCTCCCAGTCACTCCAGAAGTGTTTAGACTGAGGTTTGCGTTGATCCCAATTTCGCGATGTTTTCGTCAAACAAAATCGACGTTGCTTTTCAGCCAATGAAAGCGCAGTATGTTGTGTTTTCTACTTGTTCAGACAAGGAAAGGGAAAACAGAAGCAAAGAGCAAGATGCCTCCACGCGGGAAGCGCAAGCGCGAGAATGGGACGGCAGCGCCGAGCGCGAGCGCCACGGTGTGCGATGAGACGCGCATCTTGGACCCCTACGGCCTCAACTCCCACCCGTGCAAGCTGACGGATCACCACCGCAAGAAGAACAAGACCATGGTCGTCCTTCGCAATTGTACAGAGAATCCAAACTGCCTGTATGGACTGGGCGAGCACCAAGAGGTACGTAACAAACGCCAGTAGTGCAGGAAATGAATGAATGCTAGAGAAAGGAGAGTGGTTGTACTGCTGTGAGGAATGTTCGGTACTGATAGTGTATTTGTGCGTTTACAGGGCATTTGGCAGAAGAAGAAGCTCGTCCAGCGGTTACTCGGAGATGATCCTCGCGATCAACTGCGCGCCACGTATCCGATCTCTGCAGACGCTACGTCTGCAAGTGGCTCGCGAAGGAAAAACAGCTCCTCTCCCAGCCAGAATGGCGAGAATGCACCATCTCCGAACTACTTGCCGTGCGGTCTGCGCAACTTGGGGGCGACGTGCTACCTCAACAGCATGCTCCAGACGCTGTTCACGAACGTGCAGTTCCGCAAGGCCGTGTACGAGTGGGAGCCCAAGCAGCAGAATGCGAACGATCAGCAGGCGCTGCAGATGCGTGCGCTCCAGAAGCTCTTCGGCCTGATGCAGATGGGCAAGAAGGCGATCTACGACCCGCACGAGTTCGCGTCGACGCTCTCGCTCAACAGTGTGCTGCAGCAAGATGTCCAGGTGCGTGCTACTATTTGTAGCGCACTTGTTATCTGCACAGGAGAGCGGTGAGCTAAGGTTCAGTGCTGTCGTTGTGCTTGCCGTTATGACAGGAATTCAGCAAATTGCTGTTGACGCACCTGCGCATGATCTTCTCGCAATCGCGCATCTCGGAGCACTGGGATCTTGTGGACCGCATCTTTCAGGGCCAGATGAGCTACGTGACCAAGTGTCTCCGCTGCAAAACCAAGTCCGAGCGACCGTCGTCGTACTATGAGATCGTAAGTGCACCCTCCGCTTCTCTGGTAATGCTCTGTGAATTATCACTGCACCCTTAATACCGTGTGTGAATATGTTGGTATGCTATGCAGTCTCTAAACATCAAAGGCCACAAGACTGTGCAGGCGTGTCTCGAGTCGTACCTGTCGGCTGAGGTGCTCGAGGGCGAAAACAAGTACTTTTGCGACCACTGCACGTCGAAAGAGCGAGCAGAGCGCTACATTGAACTAGACGCGAAGCACCTCCCGCAGACAATCACGCTGCAGCTCATGCGCTTTGTCTACGATGCGCAAGCGGGACGAAAGAAGAAGCTCATGGTGGGTAACCAATGCTGTGGTTCATGTCTTGTATTGCAACATGCTGATCGAGTGTCGTTGTGTGTGATGGCAGGACGTGATTGAAGTGAACGAGACGCTGAACATGACGGCGTTGCTACGGAAAAGTGGACTTGCAGATGCATTTACCGACACACCCGATGCGATCTACCGCCTCTCCGGGTACCTGAATCACCGTGGCAAGTCCACACACGCCGGTCACTACACTGCGTCGGTTGCGTATCCAAAACCCGACGATGTCTTTGGCGTCGATTGGTTTGAATTTGATGACAGCGCTGTCAACAACATGACGTCAATCGTCGACACGGAAGGCACGAAAGAGCGCAATGGCAAGATCCTGCGATCCAGAGATGCGTACATGCTGTTGTACGTGCGCGATGACTCGGGAGCAGCCTCGTCTTCACAGTCGTCGCAGCAGTCAACAGGGACGTCCTCAAGGGCTGCTTTAGTCGTTCCCTCGAAGGAGTGTGTGGACGAAATCATGATGTTGAACACTGCCTTTGATGCTGATGTGAGCGAATTCACTGAGAAAGCAGATGCACTAGAGACGCGGATCCACGATCGTCTTGATGCGTACAACCGGTTCTTCGAGAAAGAGCAACCGTACCCGAAATCCGAGTCCGAGGAGTTCTACTGGGTCGACACGAGTTGGCTCCGATCGTGGATTGTTGGACAGGAGACGCAACCTCAGATCCTGGCGGATCCTGACGTTGTGGAGATTGAGACAACCAACGGCGGTGATACGGCTGCTACTGGTGATGATGATGATAAGCAGAATGGAGAAGCGAAGACTCAAGACGCCAATACGTCCCAAGATACTCCGCATGACAGCAGCTCAGGGGCGAAGAAGAACTCGCCAACGATTCACACTGGCGACGATCTGGAGATTCCATTCGCAAAGCCCATTGACGTGAACCGCTTTTGCTGCATTCACAGCATTGATGCGAACACGCCCAAGTCGAAGAACGCCAAGAAGACCGCGCCGAAACCGGTGAGTTTTTCGCCCGAGAATGTGAATAAGCTTAAACGCGTCTCTGCCAGCTTATTTGAGCATCTGAAAGACACGTGCGGCATTGCAGTGAGTTCGTTGCTATCGCCTGCGTCGTCTGAGAGCAAGAGGTCGAGGAGGACGAGTGGCGACCAGAACGACGCGAGCGCAGTATTTGACGCGGCTTCGTTCCGATGCCGTGCCTGCGAGGCCGAGTTTTGCAACAAACTGCTCGATGACGCAGAGTTGCTTCGAGAGATTGAGCTCGAAGTCCAGCTTCTCAAGACTCCTGTGCAGCCAGACGACCCGAACCCATTCCTCATGAGCCGCGCATGGATTGCAAGCTACAAGGTGCATCTGCAGAACCTTCAGAAGAAAATTCTGCAAAAGCCCAAGAAGAAGTTTAAGAAAACGGAGAAAGCTGGCCAAGAGAATGAACTTACTGAGCATTTCTCTACGAATGGCGGAGGTACCGGGGGTGGTGACTCGGTGGACGACACCTGGCGCAGCGGGCTGAATGAAGACATCACGTGCGCACATGGAAAGCTCTTTCTGAAAAAGAAGAAGTACCGATCGGTTCCTGAAGCGACGTGGGTCTACTTTAGCCAGAAGTTCCCGAGTCATTTCTCGTTTGAGGAGCGATCAGCTGAGCCATGTTCGCAGTGCCAAGTCGACGAAGCAGCGAGCGAAGAGTTCATTCAGGTGGAGCGCGCGTGTCGGGACGAGATTCTGAGTCGAGCGCCACTTGGTCGCCTCTATCGACGAAAAGCAGAGAGTGGAGTCACATTCTCATTGCGTGACGCATTCTCCCCACCTGGTCCGTTGAACTCGACTCCAGAGCAGCGCAAGATGTTCCTCGTACCGCGCACCTGGATGCTGAAATGGCGCGAATACATCCGAAATGTCGAGCAGGAGTCGCCACCGGAGCTCACAAGCTCAGATTTGATGTGCTCGCACAAGAAACTGCTGCTTCCACATACCCTTCTGTCGTGCTTGAAGGGCGCATCTGTGGACGCTAGCAGCGTGGAAGTGGAGTTTGTCAGCGAAGACGAGATGAAGCACCTCGCAGAGCTCTACGGAGTGCCATATTGCAGCTACTACTACGGACTCTTGCTGCCGAACGACGGGGTGGTCTGGAAGTGCTGCTCCCTGTCGTCTTTGGTCGCTGGAAGCTCCAGTGAAAGCGCAGTGGCCATCGAAGTTGCGGAGAAACTGGATGGCTGTTCAGTGGACGATATCGATGGTGGTGAGGATGTCCAAGTAAACTGCCACGAGTGTGAGCAACTGTCCGAGCTCCAGCATCTAGACGAGCTTCAGAACTTTCAGAGCCGCGTCGTGCAGGTTCATCTGTTGTCCCATGACCAGCCAGTTCCAACTGAAGAAAAGGTGTCTGTGGAGACGAGCAGTTCAGGAAGACAGCGGCGCTCGAAGCGAATACGATCAGGGAGCGCGAGCTGGCCGATCGTTGCGAACTCGAACGACTCGATCTATGTGCTGAAGACCAAGATCTACGAGGAGATTGACGCGTACCCGATTCGCCAGCGGCTCTACTTTAAGGGCGACGTGCTCGAAGACCGTCTGTCACTGAAAGACTGCGGGTAAGCTGTGCGAAGTGCTTATGTGATGGATGCTTGTACTTGTGAATGCGGTTAACTCTTTGGTTATGCTTTGTTGTAGGATCAAAGCCGGTGACGCGGTGTTCGTGCGGCTATCCGAGGAAATTCCGGACGAGACGTCGATGGGCGATGACGCACTGGAGCGTGAGGTTGGCTTTGAGGACTCGGTGTTCTTGCGGCACACGAGCTCCAGCGGCGGAGGCTTTTCTGGAGTGATCTCAGAGCAAAGCCGCGTCTGGGTTTGCCCTGCGTGCACGTACGTGAACGAAGATATCGACCAGGTCTGTGAGATGTGCGCAACAGAGAAGACGATCGAAATCGACTAGTCTTGCAGCGCTTGTGTGGTTCGTCCTCAAGAGCTGTGCCTCGATGGAGGGCTATGGCAAAGAGATTCGAGTCAACAGAAGTCAACAGCAGCATTTGCCTATCCTCACGGGTCCTACGGTATCGAACAAGGGCAGCTCGCAAGCATTTTCTCTCACGGCTGTATTGCTATCACTCTTGCTGTGCTCTCCAAACTTGAGGTCAAATCTCATGTTGTGTCTACTTCTTGTGAGCTGCGCCGATCGCGTCGACAACGCTCGAGTAGCCGTCTGCGATGAGCAGCGCCTCGAGCTCCTTTTTGGCGCGTGGCACGGCCGTCGGGCCGTCGTACACCATGCACGAGTACATCTGCACCAGCGTCGCACCGGCGCGGATCTTCTCGTACGCGTCTTTGCCCGACGAGACGCCGCCAACTCCGATCAGCGGGACCATGCCGTTGGTCAGGCGATACATGTCTCCTAGCACCTGCGTGGAGAGCTCGCGCACTGGAGCGCCGCTCAGACCACCGGTCTCGGTCTTGTGGGAGCTTCCAAGAACAAGCCAAGAGAGGTACAAAGATCAGTTTGTCACAATTCAACAGCGAAGTCAAGCAGACGAGAGGCACTACGCCGTACCTCTGCAAGGACTCCGGGCGGCTCAGGGTCGTGTTGGAGACAATGAGGCCGTCGAGACTTAGCTCGAGCGCGACGTCCGCGATGTCCTTCTTATCGTCCTCCGTGAGGTCTGGCGCGATCTTGACGAGCAGCGGGATCTTGCGGTTCTCCTTGGCTTCGACGTTGTTGCGAGCCTCCAGCACGCGCGTCAGCAGGTCCTGGAGCTGCTGCTTGCCCTGCAGCGACCGAAGGCCGGGCGTGTTGGGCGAAGAGACGTTTACCACCAGGTAGTCGGCGTACTTGCCCAGGTTGTACACCCCCTCGACGTAGTCCGAGGCCGCGTCTTCGGTGGTCTTGTTCTTGCCGAGGTTGACGCCGAGCACGCCCGGGCGGTGGAACCGCTTGCTCAGCTCGCGCGTGGCGACGTAGACCTCGAGGCGCTGGGCGACCGTGTCAATGCCGGCGCTGTTGAACCCGTAGCGGTTGATCACGGCGCGGTCCTCCGAGAGGCGAAACACGCGCGGCTTTGGGTTGCCAGCCTGCGGTTTTGGCGTCACGCTGCCGATCTCCACAAAGCCAAAGCCGGCGTCTAGGAGCCCCTCCATGGCTTCTGCGTCCTTGTCAAAGCCCGCGGCCATGCCCAGCGGGTTTGGGAACTCTTGACCAAAAGCCTTCACCTTGAGCAAGTCTGAATCCGTGCCATGGTCCTATAGATAAGAGCATTGTCTTGATATTGTAAGTTCACATGACCGTCTCCACTTCAACATGCAACATATTAATCAGTCAGGCATACTCAAAGCACGTACCCGCGGGGCCAATCCGAGCGACGTCGCCTTGACAGCGATGACGTGGGCTGTCTCTGGGTCGAAAAGACGCACGAGCGGCATCAACACCGGCTCGGACAGGTGGCGGATCGCCCACTCGTGCGGCACAAAGCCCTGGTTGATGGCGACGCCAGCAGCTCCAATGCCGCCAGCCAGCGCGAGCATTTCTGCGAAGCGGAAGCCTCCACTGCCACTGCCGCTACCGCCATTGCTACTACCGCTGGAGGACGAGCTCTGCGAGCTGAAGCGCACAGAGCACTTGGTCGTGAGCACCGAGGACGACGCGAGCGCGGCCTGGCGCCGACCGCCGCGGGTCGCTTGCAGTGCGCGCATGGTCGACATTCTCAATCTGACTGGCTTCGACATCTTGCGACCGTCTTCTATTTGGATCATACTGATACTGAAGTGCCCCTCAATAGAAGAACACTATTGGCTTACAGAGGATCCTCTGTAAATAGATATATAGCTGCTTTTTATGTTCTCGTTTGGAAAGGACCCTCTGTACAGCGATATTGCGCGGTTCTGCTTTTGTTTTCCGCTCACTTGTTGGGAAAGAGCGAGCGAGTGAAGATGGCGAGCGCCTCGAAGAAGCGCGTGTCGTACTTCTACCACCGTACGTAGCTCTATTACGCGCCACCAGCGGCGCTCAGCAGCACACACTCGTGTATACACGCACTCTCTATATGTATCTCTGTGTGTACACGCGCGTGGCGCTGTCCACAGTCAGTGAGCGACTGGCCACCACGTGCTGAATCTTGTCTTTGCCATATATTTGAAATGTGCAGCCGACGAGGGACATTTCTACTATGGGCCGGGCCACCCGATGAAGCCGCACCGCTTGAAATTGGCGCACCACTTGGTCGTCAACTACGATCTCTACCGCAAGATGGACGTCTTTGTACGTGTGGTGCTTGTAAAGACGGGGAGAGAATGACCAGCACGCTTGCCGGTACTGACACGCCCCGCGGCGCTATGGCTGTGCTCTTATGACAAACAAACAAAAACAGGAGCCGCACTGGGCGTCCGCAGAGGAGATCAAGGCATTCCACGCGACCGAGTACATTGACTTTCTGCAGCGCGTGAACCCCGTGAACCAGAAGGACCTGGGCGTCGACCTGCAGAAATGTACGCTTACCCGTGCTCGTACTTAATTATGAGCCCATGTACTTAATTTAGCATTTGTTTGTTTTTGTTTGTTTGCGTGCTTGCAGTCAACCTCGGCGAGCTCACGGACTGCCCAGTGTTTGACGGGATCTTCAATTTCTGCCAGATCTACTCGGGTGGCACCTTAGGTACGTCTCTAATTGGCATACGCAGCCACTTCTCGGACGGACTCGCAGGTTGGATGTGTACTTATTTATAAACAATATATTCTACTGACAGATGCCGCGACGCGCCTGAACCACGGCCTGTGCGACATTGCGATCAACTGGGCGGGCGGCTTGCACCACGCGAAGAAGTCGGAAGGCTCGGGCTTTTGCTACGTGAACGACATCGTGCTGGGCATCTTGGAGCTGCTCAAGTACCACCCACGCGTCCTGTACATCGACATTGACGTCCACCACGGAGATGGCGTGGAGGAGGCTTTTTACGTCACGGACCGCGTCATGACAGTCTCGTTCCACAAGTACGGCGACTTCTTCCCGGGCACGGGCGACATCAAGGTACAAATTCATTACCTAGCATTATTGCCACTGCTTTATGACTGGGAATGTGATGGTCAAAGGGGCTAATAACAGTGTTTGTTGTAGGACATTGGCGCCAAGAATGGCAAGTACTATGCGGTGAACTTCCCATTGCTGAGCGGCATTGACGACGAGAGCTATGAGAGCGTGTTCAAGCCAGTGATCCAGAAAGTGATGGAGACGTTTTGCCCCGCTGCGGTCGTGCTTCAGTGCGGCGCGGACTCGCTCACGGGCGATCGCTTGGGCTGCTTCAACGTCACGACGAAAGGTGCGACGGACATTCCTGTTGTTGCTTGTCGTTGTTGAACACGCGCGCAGTAAACTTATTAACCGTATGGACAACTAATTGATCTTTAGGTCACGGCGAGTGCGTCAAGTTTGTGAAAAGCTTTGGTCTCCCGACACTGGTGGTCGGCGGCGGCGGGTACACGATCCGCAACGTGTCGCGAGCGTGGGCGTACGAAACTTCCGTGCTTCTGGACGAAGAGGTCTCGAACAACATCCCGTACAACGACTACTTTGAGTACTACGCGCCGAGCTTCAAGCTTCACCTCGAGCCGGACTCAGAAATCGAGAACTGCAACTCGAGAGAGTACCTGGAAGAGTACAAGTACGGACATTGTATTGTAATTTGTGGTGGGTAGCTGATGATGATGTTGTGTGGACATAGTTCTGAACAATTTTGTGCTTTTGTGTTTGTAATTTCTCAGGATCAAGATCTTTGAGAATCTCCGCGCTCTCACCGGCGCACCGAGCGTGCAGATGAGCGAAGTGCCGCCGAGTTTTATGATTCGTGAAGAGGACGAAGATGCGATGAGCCCGGATGCACGGGCAGAAAACGACGGCAAGCGACAGCACGAGGCGGAATTTTATAGAGACGACAAGGTACGAACCACGGATTATTAGGAGTCCGTATTCGTTCTAGGAATTGACTGTACCTGCCTCTCACACTTTTCTTATCATAGGATCAACGCGGTAACACCGAAAATGGACTGGAGGACGCACGGGACAACGACGCAGCTGCGACGGCGAACGCAGCACCTGCCGTGGTGCCAATGGACATTGACTAAGAGGAATAGCTATTGTAAGCAAGCGAGGCGTTGAGGGAAGCCATGAAGAAATTTGTTTAGTGTCTCTTTCAGGTCGTACGAGGACGAGAACGAGGGTGAGAGCATAGAATAAATATCGTTCATTGAGCTGCTAACAGAGTCACGACTTCGAGTACTGTTGCTTGCTATAAGCATGCTAATCGCACAATGCAACCTGCCTACTGTGGCTGGGAACTCTGCTGCAGCTTGCGTTTCTTGTCGCGCGCCGCCTTCTCGAGCTCAAACTGCTTGAGGTCGACCCGCTGGAGGAAGTCCTGCTTCTCGAGGTACCCATCCTTCGTATACTGCTGGAGCTCGTCGTCGATGCCCTCAACTTCCTTGAACTTGTCCCAGTCCAGCGACGTCTTCTCCATCGTGGACACTTTCTTGGGCGCGTCGAGCGACGCGAGCACCTGGTCGAGGCCGCTCGCTGCTTTCCCAGCGGCGACAGTCTTGGAGACACTGTGAAGCCCAAAGCCGGAGCAAATCACACAGTCTTAATATACCAGCGACACAAAAAAGCCCACAGCCAGCCAATACCACCACTGTACCTGTACTCCACGCCGGCAAACTTGACGACCTGGTCCACTTTCGTCGCCGCGCCGGCCGAGCGCATGTCTCCGCGGCTCTTGGTCACGTCGAGACTGAGGACGGGCACCTGGAACTCGTACAACTTGCGCTTCTTCGAGGCCTTTGGCTGCTTCTTGCTCGTCAGGCCTTTCAAATACTGTACATTACGCAATACATACAATCGCCATTCAGATCTCTCTATTATATACATATCCACACACTCGCAATCATCAGTCGAAAGTACCTTGGCTGTTCGGTCGGCCGCTCTCTGGGAAACGCTCGTGGACGCATTCATGTCCGCCCACAGGTCGCTCACTCGTGCACTCGCCGTCACACTACTCCTTTGAGCTTCTTGTGCAGCGTCGTCACCAGCAGCAGCACTGGCGCGCGTCGCACTGGTGGCGTTCACACCCTTGCGCACGTCTGTGGGTTTGCACAGCGATAGCGATAGCGAGAAGAGAGACAACATAGCAAAGAGCGGTGTCAGCATGTAGCCAAGTGAGTATAGAATAAGCGCCAATCGCATGCGGACGCGTGAGTGGACCTTGGGGCACGTAGTCTTCGTCGTCGTCGTCCGAGGAGCTGCTCATTCTCACTGCCATTCACCAAAAACACCAAAAATGGCATGCTGCTTCACGGTTCTTTGTGGATGTTATTTTTAAAGAGGGAAACCTTATTATCTACGCTTGCGAGGAATACATTTTCTGCACAGAAGCCTCAGCAATTCGACCAACACACCTGGACAACATACCTGGACATTGAGCATATGATACAGGATAGGAGGTCAGATACAAGCTCGCTCTGAGCTAGAGGCAATACCTGATCCATTGGCTGCACGGTTTCGTCCGACTTCGCGAGACCATTTGGCTAAAATAGATGTCCAACTTGGCGAAAACTATTTTTTGGAGGATCTAACCTACCCAACAGAATACAGCTATCTGCTTCGAATACAGTCGACTCTCCGAGTAGTGCGGTCGGCAAACAATTATACCCTTTTAAAAGTGATTGAATTTGTCATGCCGATGCCACGTGTTCAAAACATTTGGCGTGCAATCGTCATTTCGACCACAAGGTAGCACACACGAACGCTCGAGCACTATCAATCATGACCAAGACGCCTACGCCAGCGAAGCGCATCCGCTTGACGCACGAACAGAAGAAGCTGCTGCTCAACTACCACCACGCCAACCCACGCATGCTGCAACACGATCTCTGCGTGTGGGCTGCTGCGGCGTTCGCGCTCCCACGACCACCTGCGCCATCCACCCTCCGCCTGCTGATCAAGGGCTCGGCGAGCGACAGCTTTAGCAACAACATTCGGCCGTTGATGAAGACCAGTCGCTCAGTCGCATGCGAGCGACTGGAGGCGGAAATAGTGCGGTGGATCGAAGCATGCGAGAAACTATGCCTGTAACCGGGCGTTCCCGAGTTACTCAGCACGATACACAGAGTGAGGAAGCGTGTGTTACACGACTTCCACAAGGACTCGTGATGAGGGGGATCAGC
>JAASFY010000130.1:0-38749 GCA_023334035.1 Globisporangium okanoganense | reverse complement strand
GTCTTCGTATCGAGTTTATTTGAAAAGCGGAGAGTGAAAAGCGCCAGCGGGTGAAATGAGCGAACAAGTGGCCGACAAGCGAAGCTGATATTTAGCATTATCTGTGTGAGTGAGGTAAATAGTATTTGTATTGTGCTCTGAAGTGAAAAATACGTGTTTCGCTTGGACTATTGGACGCACTGCTGGACCTGCTGCTGGTGGCAGAGGATGACCCGCTGCGCACGTGGTTGAGTCGCTTTTACAGCGGAATTCCAGGGCGCGTGTCAACTGGGGATGGCGATAGTGATCTGGGTGAGCTCCTGCGGTGGAGCTCAACGAAGACAGAGACAACGCCGACGCTCGTCCGCTTTGGTGCCGAGGTATTGACTGCAGTAGGCTCTCAGTCCAGTGGGTCGGTTGCTGATACTGATAGATCTACTATAGGTCAAGAGCGTGGTGGGGTTCATTCACGAAGGTGGTGGTGATATGGAGATCTTTAAAAACGGAGCCAAGTAGCGAGGCCACTTGAAAGAAACTCTCTGAGTCTCAGAGCTCAGTGGACTGACTCTGTTGTTGGATGCGTATCCACGGTTCCTGCCTCTACACGAAGTCAAGTTCAGTGGGGCCAACTGCATTGGTGAGGGAGAGCTCAACGCCATGTATAGGGAGGCGTGGGGCAAGGAGAGCACATTCAAAGCATTTTTTTTATTTATTATAATTATTGGATTTAATATATTCTCGATGGAGTTGTCCATGCGTCTTGCTTGCTATATGTATGCTACAGTACATTTGTAATTAGACACTGCACTCAACATGTCTAATTTCCCTACTGCGGTGGAAACGCGGGAATCTTGATCATCGCTCGCGAGCACGTGTCTTCCTTCAGGACGTGGTCCGGGCACTCGCGACGCGCGACCGGCACGTTCTTCTCGTCCTTGCTCCAGCACGAAAACACCTGCGAGAGCACGTCGCCGCCGTCCATGCATTTGAGCACGGCAGCGGGCTTTGAGGACCCGCTGCCGCCGCTGCTGAATGCGCTGCGCAGATCCGCGATTGCGACGCTCTTGCCCACGCTCTCTTGGACGAGCGACGGGGTCTCGACCGTGCCGTTGCGGATCAGGTTCACCGCGTGCGAGAAGTACTCGACCTGCGAAAGCCCCGAGCACGTACCGTGACGCGTCCACTCGTGCTTCCAAAAGTCCGGGTACTCGGGCGACGCGTCGCTGAACTTGACGTCTGGCCAGAACTCCTTGAGCGCGTCAAAGCCAATCTCCTTCTCAACGCGATCAGCGTCGAAAGGCTCACCGCCGCAGAAGCCCGGGGGTGCGCCAGACTCGCGCTCGGGCCAGAGTCCGTGCATCGTGAAGTGCTTTCGCCAGTACGGCAGCGGGCTCTTGCAGCCCGGGTAGACCTTCTCCTTGCCGTGGCAGAACTCGGGCTGCCAGCTCTGCGCGAGCACGTACAGTTCAAACTCCTTCGCATTGCCCGCCAGACGTCCGTGCAGCGTGTCGATGAGCTGCGTCACACCCGCGTCGTAGACCAGCTCGTGCAGGCTGTCGACGATGCTCTGCTCGGTCTCTGGGTCCACGATGTAGGGCGACTTTGCCAGCGGAAAGTTGTCGTCGTCGTGCTCTGCCGAGGCGCTCGTGACTACGAGACCGAGGAGCGCGACGCGCAGCACTGGGAAACAGGGCCTCATGGCGACGAGGAGAGCGAAGAGAGAGAGGGGGTGTTGGGACTGGATGGATGGGCGTTTGGGGGCGAGAAGGCAAGTGAGAGGGAAGAAGGAACGCGAGAAGGAACGCGAGAAGAAACGATTTTGCGATCTTGGCTTCAACCTGGTGTTTGCGTTCTTTGGCTACGGAAGTGTAATATTGAGATTTATATGGGGGTATAATGGATGTTCTGTACTGCAATACCGTAAGGAACAAAACGTGGCAGTACAGTATCAGACAGAATTGCCACTTAGCATACAAATTTCAAGTTCGAGTGCGTGCGTGATGCATACAACTGGCAAGCTCAAAGTCGATTTTCCCTTGTACCTCTTTATTTCTAATATTTCCGTAAAAAGGTTTTGTCGTGTGGCGGGTTGTGTTGTGTTGCTTGTTTAAACATTTAAGACAGTTGGCAGAAAGAGAGCGATCCACGCACCCACCACACGAAGCGGCATCCAAGCGACACACACGTGTCTGCATCTGCGTACAGCACATCACTCTCAGGACCGCATCATGGACGACGACGAGACGCAGAAGCGAGAGCGCCAGCTGCAGCCGCAGCAACAGGCGGCGACCGAGCAGGACGAGTCGTCGCTCCCACTCCCATTCCCTGTCGCACAGAACCGCACTGCAAACACGATGCTGAGCGCCAAGCAGCAGGCGCTTTTGAGCGAAATCGAGAGCCTGATGCGCGACGAGCGCATGGAAGAGGGCGATATCTGGTTCCTCGTCGCAGCGCAGTGGTGGCAGCAGCACCTCGGTGGTGGTGCTGAAAGTGCGCCAGAAAGGACAGACAATGACGATGAACACGATGACGACGAGGATATGGCAGAGCCGAAGGACGCGAGCGACAGCAGCGAAGTTAGTAACGAGTCGCTCGTGGACCTGGAATTCAGCTCGAAGGAGCGCAAGACCGTCGTGTTGAAGCCTATGTTGGTATGTAATTGTGTTTTTTGTGGCGTTGCGGTCGTGATTCATCTCGGTGGCGTCACACGCATGTATGTTATTTGTATGGGTTGATTGACACATCTCTCTCCTGTGTTATTTATCTGTGGTGGTGATGCTTAGGCGGAAGGACGCGATTACCGCTTGGTCAGTGAAAGCATTTGGAATCGACTGTCGCACGAGTTTGGATACGATTGGGAGATCCCACGTGAGGTGATCGCCCGTGGGCCTGCGCGGAAGCTGATCGTTGAAGTGTATCCAGTGATGTTTCAGGTAAGCAGCACGTTTTCCCCACTGACACATCGTTTTTAGCCAGACAGACGTGCTCATAATTCGTGCTACTTGTTGATGCATTTGGCAGGTTTTCTTCTGGCGAAGTGACCTGGAAACCCCAGAAGAAGCGCTTGACGAGCAAAATAAATCGCTGGTCGTCGGCGCGAGTGAGTCATCACGTGTTGAAGAGGTGCAAGAGCAGCTGTGGACCGCGATGAAGCCCAGAGCTGGACAGTATTTTCCCAATGCGAACCCCAAGGACCTGGCGCGCACTGTTCAAGTAAGTTACAGACTATCAGAGACGGCTGCATGGATGCCGATCGAGGATGCAGTTGCCCAAGTGCCAATACCAGAACCGAAGAGCACAAGCTTTCAAACAGCAGCGGATCATGTCCGCAGCCAAGACGCTGCAAAGAAGATTTGCATCGGCGAACTTCAGTTGGAGCAACGCGATTACCGCTCGGGCAAGGAGCGATTCCACCACCTGCTCGTCGAAGCGCGCTTTGCGGATACAGCAAACCCCGCGGATTGGCGAAATGGCAAGTTTCTGAGCGAGATTCAAGCGAACGAATGGAGATATCAGCTGGAGCTGGATCAGCTCATCGATGCCCTCGACAGCGACAAAAAATGGTACGTGCTGCTCGTGTTTAGTCGATGGCTCAATATCATAACTATACATTCTGACGATGTGCTACACTGCGAGTAGGTATGAATCAAGAGTCATCGCACTGGAAGAAAAAAGAGTGAGAGTCCACTATCGCGGGTGGACGCCAAAGTGGGACGAATGGCTGGAACGAGCCTCTGATCGGCTGGCTCCGCTGCACTCCGTGGTCGGCAACTGGCGTGCGTTTAAAGTCAATGACGAAGTTCAACTTGGGTTCTCGATCGAAACGAAGAGTTTTCCCGAGTGGCGAAACGGCGTTGTGACGGAAGTGGAGCGTGACGAGGACAGTGGCTCGCTGAAAATCAAGATCAGCTACGATGGAGAGGAAGTCTGGCGAGATGCTCAAGATGAACTGCTCTGTGAGCCAGGGACGCATAAAGCAGTGAATGCCAGCACTACGACGACGCTCGCCACAACGTCTCGCATGGCGCCTGCGACGTCGTCGTCGTACTCATACTACGGGCGATACGGAGATCGTGGTCGCGACCACAGCTACGAGTATGGTCGTGGCAAGCCGGACTTTGTGGGCGTCGTCGGGCTCCAAAACCTCGGAAACACGTGCTTCATGAACAGCATGCTGCAGTGCCTGATCAACACGCCGCCACTGAAAGACTACTTCCTGAAAATGGACGAAGAAACGAAGAAAGAAGCGTTCCACAAAGACATCAATGCTGAAAATCCTTTGGGAATGAAAGGCAGGATCGCGATCGAGTTTGGGCGTCTGATCCAGAAGATCTGGGGTGGAGAATTCTCGGTTGTGTCGCCAACGGCTTTGAAATCTGTCATCGGTCAGTACGCTCCGCAGTTTGCCGGGTACCAGCAGCAAGACAGCCAGGAAGTGATGAACTTCTTGCTGGACGGGCTGCACGAGGACCTGAATCGAGTGAAGAAGAAGCCGTACACGCCTGCTGTGGAAAGAAACGGCCGTGGTGATGTTGAAGTTGCGCGCGAAGAGTGGGAGCTGTATCTTCGTCGCAACGACAGCGTGATTGTGGAAAACTTCATGGGTCAGCTACGAAGCCATCTGACATGCTCGAATCCTGACTGCGGGAACGAGTCCGTGACGTTCGACCCGTTCATGAGTCTATCGGTGCCGATCCCAAACGAAGACGTCGTTGTCGTTCAAATGCAGCTGTTCTGGGCGAACGGTGGCATCCCCATGAAGTACGCGGTTCGCCTACCAAAGGATGCAAGTACTCTCCGCGACGCCAAAGAGAAGCTGAGCGAACTTTCTGGGATTCCAGTAGCCCGCCTGTTCTTCGTCGAAGTTTGGAATCATCGCATTCTGAAAGCGCTGAACGATGCGATGCTGCTGGAAGATCTCCGAGAGGAAACGCTGCACGCCTACGAGCTTGAAGTGCCGGTGACTGAGTACAATTTCAGCTCGAAGAGTATCCAGCCTACTGCTGCAGCAAAGATGGCACTGAAAATGCCTATTACCAGTGACTCGGAGAAACCGATGCGCTTGGTTGCGTTGTTGCACCAAGCGCCTTGCGCTTCTCCTATCGACGGTCGCTACCTGAACGGTGACAGCTTAGCAGACAACGGTGATCGCCCTGGCTTGAAGCAACGGCGCGTCGAAGTGGAGCTGGTCAACACCCCGCTTCTTGTGTCCATTGATCAGAATTGCACGAAGGCGGATGTTCACAGGAAGGTGTGGCAAATCGTGAAGCGCTTGGTGTCGCCAGAGGACACGCCTAGCTCGTTTGGCTGTGGAGAAGACCAGACGCTGCCGTATCGTTTGCATGTGAGCCAACCGAACGGAACGACGTTGCTCATTCGAGATTTCGCTTGCACGGACGAACCAGCTGACCTACCAGATGCAGCCGACCGAACGCACTGCTTCACTGTCGAGTGGAGTCGACACGGGTACGCTTTGTTCTTGCATGTGTGTTTGCCAGAATGGTCCAACAGTACTCATATCTGACGAAATTGTTGATATGTGTAAGTAGTTTTCACAAGGGCTACGATGAAAGCTCCGCCAAGCGCGTTGAGCTTCACGAGTCAATGAAGAACCTCCGTATTTCAAACAACAAAGAAGTGAGTCTTCTCAAATGTTTGAGCAAGTTCACTGAGCGTGAGCAGCTTGGAGAAACAGACACGTGGTACTGCCCGAAATGCAAAGTTCACGTGCGCGCAATCAAGAAGTTCGACCTCTTCTCGCTTCCGAAGATCATGATTTTCCAGCTCAAGCGGTTCCGGTATGCACAGGGCTCGATCTACATGCACCGCGACAAGATTGCAACCCTGGTCACGTTCCCGATCGCAAGCCTGGACCTGTCCGAGTACGTGATCGGACCTCAGAGGGGCGAGCCTCTCATCTATGACCTCTTTGCTGTCTCGGAGCACTCAGGTGGACTGGGTGGCGGGCATTATACGGCTGTCGCGAAGAACCCAGAGAATGAGCGCTGGTTCAGCTTCAACGACAGCATGACGAATGAAACCAATGCAGAAAAGGCTGTGACGCCTCGCGCGTACGTGCTGTTCTACGTGCGCCGAGAGTAGAAGCTTGGGAAGCAATGACTGATCTCGAGTAGCTAATCTAGAAGAAACAAGCAACGGCACAAGCAACGAAAATACAACAACAAGGTGATGGCGATCGCAGCTTCACGGCACGTTGGAGTAAGTGATGCCTCGGAGGTCCTGGCTATATTGTGTATTGCTGCATTAGTTTTGTTTTGTTTAGGTGTTCAAGGCTGAAGTCGTTGGCGCGAAGTGGAACTGAGGATGTGAGACGGTGGAGGACAATGGCGCCACCATTTTCACATCTTCCGCCTGGAGTTTGCGTAGTCCATGAAGCAGCGCCTGGGTCTTCGCCTCCACTCGCTCCTCTTCCTCGACGTTCTCTGCTTCGGGGCCTCGTCGGGTTCGCTGTCTGTGCTGCCGCTGCTGCTGCTCAAACGAGACAAACTGGATCTGTTCGCGCAGATCCAGCATGTTGCTGTGTGGGAGTGCCAGGTGAAGGAAGCGGTCTTGCAGCTCAGCACAGGTGGGTGACGATTTCCGTCCGTTCTGTATCTGGTGGCGTTGCTCATGCTCATCTTCGTTTATTCTTGTAGGTTTGCGCGATCCGAAGAAGAAATTGCGAAAGCTTGTTTTCGAGGAAGCTCTTCGCGAAGCAGCAGCCGTGGAGCTCGTGGATGGAGCTCGTGGGCTTCGAATGTCGTGAAGCGATGGCGCTCCAGTTGGTCCAGCTGCTGTTGTTGGTGCGGCAACAACAACTCCAGGCTCGTCTTTCATGAGCACCTTTGGGAACTCAATACGAGCGGCTGTCGTTTGCCTTTGACCAGGGAGCGGCTTCATCTCGCTCTCTTCGGCGCTGTCGCTGAGCAACCTCCTCGATGACGACAATAGCCTCAGGTACGACGCCTGCTTGTTAAATGTCGAGGAGGTCCGTCGTGTCTCCTGCAAGAGCGCGTACTGCTCAAATCGTCTCCGAAAGTCGTTGATTCGTGCGTGGTGCTCGGCTACCAGTGCTCGGATGATATCCTGATGCGGCGCGAGGAAGATCGAGATCGTGTCTATACGAAGACAGATCAGCGTGCACGTGTCAAGCGCATCGATGTCCCAGGGTGCCGCCTTTGGTGTGTTGGTGAGGCACCCTTCCTGCCCAAACACTGCTGGCGCATGGACGACGCTCACGATCGGCTAACAACACGAAGAAACAAGCATGGGCACCAGTTTCGTGAATATCAGAAAAGGCCCAAGCAAGCCACTGACCGCGCGACACGAGGAAGAGCTCACGTACATAGGGCTTTTCGACGCTGCCGCTACCGCTCTCCTGATTGAACGACGGCTTGAACCTCCCAGATGCACCAACACCAATACCGCCACTAACAACTTGCTGTTTCCGACGAGGCGTCGAGATCTTGACTTCGCCAGCGATGAGAAGCACGAGCACGTTCACTTCGTCTCCACACCGGATCAGTCGCTTTCCAGTCTTGGCCACCAGCGTCTTGCTCGCGTACGCAATGTGCGTCAGGATGTTGTCGGGAAGGCAGCGCAGGTGTGGGATCGAGTACATGGCCTTCTCGGTCTTCGCCAGCACCGCCTGCTTGTGCGGGTTAATCACGCGCCGATAGACATCTCCAGAGAGCACAGCGAGTTCTGCGAACGGTGCAGCGAAGTTCACATTAGCGCTCGCTGTGCGCACGCCCTTGGCTTCAAAGAGACTAATCTCGCCAAAGCACATGCCGGGCGTCATGGTCGCGAAGAAGCCGTTGCCGTAGGCCGCGAGCGAGATGCAGCCGCTGATGAGGATGTAGAAGAAGTCGCCCACGTCCCCCTGGCGGAAGATAAACTCGCCCGACCGGTACCGCTCGTAGACGCAGTTCTTGGCGATCTCGTGGAATGCCGGATCAGGGATGTTGGCGCTCGCGAAGAATTTTACGCCGCAGAGCCACTTGCGGATGTGGCGCACGTCGGCGCCCGAGCGCGACTCGGGCGGGATCTGCAGGCGCTCCTGGATCGCGTGGACTTGAGCCATCGACATGAGGTGTGAGACGCGCTCGGGGCTGCACTTGCGCAGGATGAACGACACGCCCTCGCTGTCACCTGCGGCCTGTTGCTTGGCCGTTGGCAGCTGGGCAGTAACAGCCAGCAGTGTCGTGAGTGCGCTCGCGGTGTTCTGCTTGTCTTTGGGGTTCCTGCCTTTTCTAAACTGCGTCGTGTCGGGCGCTGTGACCGGTTCGTCCCAGAAGTTGACCTGCTGCCGCCACACGCGCCGGCCAGACTTCTTGCTCTGCATCCTATCGAGCATCGTGATGTAGGCGATCGCGATCCCGAGCCGGCGGAATACAATCGGCAGTGGAGGGAGCGCCGCGACGACCTCCACGAGCTCAAAGTCTTCGGGGTGCATGGCCTTGGACGGAAACCGCACGACCTTGATCTTGCTGAAGATGTCGCCGATGCTGCGATACCGCTTGCGGATGCGCATGTTGATGACGCACTTGTCGTTGAGCTCGTAGAACGCGAGCTCTTCGTCACCTTCCAGCAAGTCCCCATGGAAGTAGAGCCGCTGGTCTTCAAACGGGACCTCGAACTCACGCTGCAGCATCGCCTGGAGCGAGATGAGCGAGAGCGACCGGTGCACACGCAGTCGCTGGAGCTCCGGGAACGTGGGCACGTGGAAGAAGAGTTCCATGCGCAGATCGAGATGGGCTTGCTGCTGCGGTTTCGAGATCGAGCGGC
The DNA here is from genome assembly GCA_023334035.1 of Globisporangium okanoganense. Taxonomy (NCBI): domain Eukaryota; phylum Oomycota; class Peronosporomycetes; order Pythiales; family Pythiaceae; genus Globisporangium; species Globisporangium okanoganense. The sequence continues at coordinate 29,983 of JAASFY010000130.1, read as the reverse complement.
GCGTGCGGGGGGCAGCGACGGTCATGACGAATGGAAGCGCTTTGCGGTGTCGGCCCGGCGATGTTGTGTTTGCTAATGGTGCTGATGGAGAATGGTGCACTGCGGACGAAGACGCTACTGTAGACGGACGCATGGTGGTGAGCAACGGCGAGCATGGAGACAACGCAAAGCGCGAGCTGGGGGTGTCAGTCTCCATTCCCCTCCCTGCTTTGCTTATTCGTTGACTCGCTATTGTGATTCAGCACTCGCTGCTAAATAACCTTCAGGTTTGCTGACTTTCAACCGAGTCAAGTCTCAGCAATGTCGCTGCATAATGATGCTAAAATAGACCTCGAATCGTGCTAAATATACCGGTAGGTAATAATAAAAACATGTATTGATCGATAATGATGCAAGATCGATATTAACGGCAACTTGTGGTAATATATATAGAGAATGCACTGATCGATAACAATGCAAGTTTGAGAACAACAACCATGACTACGTGTCGAGCTGCGTGAGGAGCGCGACGCCGCGGCGGATCCAGTGCTTCTGGCGGTGGATCTGCGCCATGGGCACGCGAATGGACATGACAAAGTTCGTCGAGTGGCCCGTGGTCGAGAGCGTGCCCTGGCGCAGCGACGTCTTGTACACGGGACAGAGGTACACGTGGGCCGTGCCTCCGGGGTCCGTGTCCTTGATGGGCTCAATGTCATCGCGCTTCTTCGGCAGCAGGTGGATGATGGGCATGGGCACGTGGAGCTCACGGTGGCGCGACTCGGCGATCACCAAGTGCTCGTTGTCCCAGCGTGCGCCTTCCATGAAGAGCCCGTCGACGTAGGCGCCGTCCTCGGCCTTGCCGCTCACGTGGTTGGTGTTGAGCACGACCATGTCGTAGCCGATCTGGTCGATCGGCAGTTGGTGCTTGCGAGCAAAGTTCTGCTGCGTGCCCGTGATGAACGCCTGCGTGAAGAAGAAGCCCGAGATCCAGAACACAGGCGGGGACGCGCCGCGGTCGATCCATTCCTGTAGGAACGTGAGCCGCGCTAGGAAATCCGTGACCCAGCTGCCCAGGGGCTTGAGCGACGGGTACGCCACGGACGACCACATCACGGGCACCTGACCGTTCACCATGCTGTTGCCCATGGCCTCGAGCTCGGCCGAGAGCACGACGAGGCCCTTCAATGCGCGCTGGATCTCCGCGAGCGACTTGGAGATGATCGCGATGAGTCGGTTGAACCGGATGAGCTCCTGTGTGAGCACCGTATTCATACTCTCGGTGTACAGTACCGGAAAGTCCAGGTCGGCCTTCTCATTGTCGAACAGTGGTGGAATGCGGCCCGCGATGTCGTGCGCGGTCTCGTCGAGCACCTGGTCCCAGGATTTCCCGCCGCCGCCGCTGCTCCTTGGCTGGAGCGAGAGCGCAGACTCGAGTAGTAAGTTCGTCTCGGAGATCGCACACGAGATGTTGGCGTTGTCGTGGAGCCCAAAGATTTCAGGCCCTTCGTTCATCGGTAACGAGTCGATGTAGTCCAGGTACGCACTTAACGATCCGTCCTTAGGTGCGAAGTAGATCCCCGAGGCCGAGAATTTGTACGCGTCGCTTAGGATCTCGGGCGCGTAGAAGTCCGAGAGGATGTTCACGATGCACCTGCGGTCCTTGTCGTCGGTCACACGGCCGCCGTAGTTGCACTCGCCCGCTAAGTACGCAAGCGCAGCGTACGGGATCGGGTCGCTCGCGTTGAGCTCGTCGAGGCAGATCTTGAGCTGGTCTTTCGAGATGTTGAGATCCGACGACGAGAACACGTACTTAATGTTCCAGCCGAGCGGTCCGAACTTTGTGCGCTCGCGTACAATTGCGTGAAAGAAGCAGAGTCCAAAGAGCAATTTCTTGAACCCCTCAGGGCGTCGACAGCTCTGGACCCAGGTCTCGTCGATCGTTAAGTACGATCCCTTTAGGTTCGCACGCATCCCTTTGGGCGGTTCGTTGGTCATCTTGACGCCATTCTGCAGGATAAACGACGGGAACGCCCTCGTAGGTTCGCTCGTGAGCCAGAGTCTAAAGTTCGCATGCACTCGGTCGGGGGTGATCTCCTCACAGATCTTCTCGAGCGTGGGCAGCCAACTGACTGAGAGGTGACAGTTCTGAAGACATACCCAGGTCCCATTGTCAATAGCCTCAGCGATTGCATTCTCAGCCAACGGGCCCTGGCCCTGGCCAAGCGAGATGGCCACGAACTTCTTGTTGAAACCCATCTCGGCCGCCAGTTTCAGCAGCTCCGACATGGGATCCGCGCCCGGTGTGAGCACGAAGATCAGTGGCGTAGAGCAGTTCGAGTCCTCGTATCCGGCTTTCAGGTCGAACGGCTGCGGCTCGATGAACCGCTGGCCCATCTCGGTGGCCACGAAGGTCATGACGGCTGGGATGACCTTGTCGGGCCGCAAGCAGCGCAGGATCACGATCCGCTGGAAGGCGTCGAGCGAACTTACAGACGAGATGTTGCCCATCATATCCGCAGGGTCCGAGGCGTTGTAACAGGCCTCCCAGAGCGGCAGCTCGGCCTCAAAGTACTCGCTGAACATGGCCAGCGCCGGCAAGTCATTCAGTCCGAGGATGTTGCCCCAGGTCTTATCGTTGAGCCAGGCTTCCGTGCCATTTGGCTTGGCTTTTGCCAACTCCATCTGCGTGTTGCCCGTGAAGAAGTACCGGAGCTCGGCCATGTTGATTGTACCATTGCCGACCAGCACCTTGACGGTCAATAGGAACGCGAAGAGCAGCTTGTCTTTCTCAAAGAGTGATCGGCAGACGTTCCGGTAAAGTACGAACGTGAACGTCTCGTTCAGGTTCACGAGTCTCGTGGCCAAGTGGGTCGACTTGTCGGCTTTCCCAATAGCGAATACAAAGAGGTTGATGAACCACTCGAGCGCGTACTGGTACATTGGATCAATGACCGAGAGGTCTGCGATACAGAAGAAGAGCTGCGAGGCCCGAAAGGCCACAGGCTGGTAACCCTGGCGCTTCTCGGCGATCATCTGCTGCGTGATCGCGGCCTCGCGCACTTTCTCCTCAATCTTATTGGCCGTGACCTTCGACGCGCCCAGCGTATCAATGAGCCGCTCATCGTCTAGGATGTTGCCCTCGGCGCTCTGAAGCAAGTACAGGATCTTGTCCTCGATCTCCTTGAGCGTCTTCTTGTTGACCGCGTCCTCAAGCACGAGCTTCTCACGCTGCTGCTCGAGCACGGGCTCCTCTTTCGCGACCGCAATGCCCAGCATTTGGTCCTGAAGACCCTCTTCCGTAGCCATAAAGTTGAGCAAGTTGACCTTGACACACGTCTCGGGCGGGTAGTGTGGGTTGCGAAGCTTCGTGGTCATGTAGAGGCGAAAGTTGACGTCGTACTCGATCGTGTTGTCCCCCAGACGGATCGTGGCCACGCCGCCGGTCTTGATTACCTGCTTGAGCAGGATGGGCTCGAGCATCGGGTCGATCTCCTCGGGGACGTTCTCGATCAGCACGGCGGCGCCGATCATGATCGAGTTCTCGAGCATCCGTACGAATCCAGCCTGGGACTGTTTGACAACCTTGAGGTTGTTGCTCTCCTCCATGTTCTTCACCCACCGGTTCGCTTGGCCCTGGGGGTCGATCATGAGTGGCCATCGGTTACTGCGCTGCAGCATAATCGCATTATCGATCGAGAAGGAATCGTTCGGCAACTTGGCGATCGTCCATTCGCGGATCTTGACGAGGTCTCCGAGGGTTGTCGTGAGTGAGAACTTGTCCGAGCACGTGATCGCCTTCTTACTGAGCTCGTGGCCCCAGTGGGCCAGGGCCTTTTCGCGATAGGGACTTGTGAATGCGCCCAGGTACGCGATGACACCGGACGAGAGCATAATGTCGCCCACGACATTGTCGTACACGATCTGCAGCTTGCCCGACATCTCGATCCACCGGGCCTTCTCGCCACCGAGCCCACCGATGAGCTGCGTCGCACGCGTGAGTTTCTTGGAACAGTCGTCCACCTGGAACTGCAGGTCGGCCTTCTTCTTGTAGGCCGCGGTGAGGTCGGCCTCGAGCCGCGCGACTTTGTCGAGCACGACTTGTAGTGCGTCCTGCTTGCCCTTGAGCTCGGACTGGGCCTGCGCGAGCTGGGCCGTCGCGGTCTTGAGCGCCTCGCGCTTCGGGGCCACAACTTTTGCCACACGGTTGTACACGACCATGGCGTGGACCCAAGAACACAACCCGGACGCCGCTACCGAGGCCTTGCGGATCTTCTCGGCTGAGAAGTCTGGGTTGGCCGCGTACGGGGCCACCTTCTCAATGGCCTCGGGTGGGATGTTGTCCTTGTCGTACTCGAGCAGGTTCTGCAGAAAGCGCGTGTCGCTCAACAGATTCTTCTGCGCCGGGACCCAGTAGTCGTCGATCTTCTTCGTGCCTCCATTCGGGTCTTTCACCTTGAGCGGGGCCACGTTCATCATGATGCAGACAGCCTCCATGACGAGCTTGACGCCATCGGGCGGCTTCTTCATGGCCTTGATCTCCGTGATATCACCTTTTGTGAGCGTTTGGAGGGCCTTCACGGCGTTCTCGAGGGCTGGAATGGCCTCGGCGAGTTCAGCTTCACAGCTCTCCTTGATCCCATTGGCCTCGGCGGCCTGCTCGTTACAGAGCTTCTCCTCGGCGGCCACGACGTCCTTGGTGACGTTGGCCTCCTTCTGCTCACGGGAGATCGTCTCTAAGAGTGCGTCAGTCTCAATCGTGGCTACCTTGAGCATGGGCTGCAGGGCCTCGAGCTCCACTTGCATCTTCTCGACCTGTTCCGCGGTCTCCATGAGCTTCGTGAGCCCATTGTCGTACCGTTTCTTCATGGTCATGACCTCGATGCGCTTGTTATTCAGCAGCTTCTTGAACGTATTGATGAGCTCCAGGTACGACGTCGGTGTGATGTAGTAATGCCGCCTTAGTGACTGGAGAAAGTCCTGCGTCATGCGACTCATGCTCTCCTGCATGTCGACGCAGACGTCGACGATCCCGGTCTTAACCTGCGTTGGGAGGTCGACGTCGACGAGAAAATGGTCGGCCACGGACCGCAAGGCCTCGTCGGGCCACTCGGTGAACCAGTCGATCGTACAGCAGTTGACGAGCGACGGGAACATGCGTAGTCGCCTTCGAAAGGCGTCGCCAATCGGGGACAACGCCAATACAACGTGCAAGTTGGTCCGACAGCGGCTGACAAAGAAATTGTAGATCTCGGCCGCGTTGCCCGTGTTCACACCGGTTGCCGAGGCCGACGGCTCCAAGGCTTCGTTGATCTGCATCGTTTCGTCATTCTGCCAGAGATTCGCGACCTCACCGGTGTTTAAGATCCCATTAATGTCCTCGAGGTAGGCCTCTTCGACGATCTGGGTGTCGGAGAAGAGGAACACGGTCGGCTGGTTGTTGACGCCCGTCATCTGGAGTACTTTCTTGAGATCGTTCCGCCACTCAGACCGCGAATACGACTTGGAGATCTCGATCTGAAAGAGCTTGTACTCGGCCATGAACACAGCCAGGGTCGTGAGACTCTTGCGGCCACTACCGCCTACCCCGACCAGTAAGGCATTCCCATAGGGTTGGTGGATGACGCGTGAGATGCGCGCGACGTGCTCGATCGCGTTCTGGAAGAGCACGAGGCTCATGGGCGCCGAACTCATGTTGTTGAAGTCCTCGAGGTACACGTGCATGGAGCTCTGTAGCAACTCACGGTCCCGTAGCTCGTCGTAGTTGCGCTTTGTCGACTTGCTATCCCCGAAATTACCGTAAATAAGGATCGGATTCGGTCCCCGGACGTCCTCGACGTACTTCATCTCGAAATGGAACGCCACGGTCTTGACGAGCCCATCAGCGAACCACGCGCGGTCCTTCTCGTCGATGAGTCTATCCGAGAAGACTCGCAAGCACTCGTGGCTCCAGAGTCTCACAAAGTCTTTCCCGTCCTTGACGACCTCGGCCGTGACCTGGGCGATCCCCTGGAAGACCTTGGACAGATCCCGTAAATTAAACGTGTAGTGCGACTTGGCTGGCGTCGGCAATAGTGACGACGAAATCGTGTTGTAAATGTCGATCGTGGCGTTCACGACCGCGCCACTTAGCTGTTTGACCGACCCGGGAAAGTTGAGCAGGAACCAGTCCGTGATGCGCCCAAAGATGCCCTTGAGTGAGTCGTTGTCAAACGGGACAAAGTTGATCAGGTTAAAGTATCGAACATACCGCTGGGTGATCTTGGTCCGACCTCCACCCGGTGGCCCCATGGCCGAGACGAACTGGACATCCACGAGCTGGGTGAACGTGTTGTCCTTGCGGTTGTACCAGCCTCCATGGCCCATCCACTGTCTCAGTAGCTCAATGGGCGGCTGGGCACCGTAAGTCTCCTTCGCGGGCATGTTGAGGTCGTCGACAAAGATGATACAGCTCATCCCCAGCGGTGGACCTAAGACGCCTTTCCGGCGCTTATCGAGCTTGGACTCGATGATGTCCTGGGTCTGGTTCGCGCTCGTCTGGGCCGAGAAGTTCATGAAGATGGACGAGAAGCTCTCGGTCATGCCGCTGATGATCTTCTTCTTGATCGAGACGCTCTTGCCCGTGCCCGTGTCCCCCGTGCAGCACACGTGGAAGTGGTGACGCAGCAGCGTGTCGAGGATCCACGCATTACGCTCCGTGTCGATCGTGGGCACGAGAATCGACGTGAACTGGGCATCTCGTGGGATCGCAAAGGCCCCGCCGCCCAGTGCCTCCATCCAATTGCTCCAGATCCCTTTCTTCGCGTCAAATCGGTAGTCGTACACCAGTCGCTCATCTGGGATCGCTAACAGCGCTGCCCGTGCCGTGACTTGGTAGTTCGGGTTCTTTGCGACAAAGTCTTCAAAGTAGGTGCGCGAGGCATCGTAATCGGTTATCGAACCGGTTAGAAAATCCCGCACGTACCGGTCAAAGACCGCCCTCGATTTCCAGTCCACGCACGCACCGATACTCCAGATCGTAGCCTTGATCAGCAAGCACTCGAGGACGCGGTTTGTATCCGAGGCTACACCCTCGGGACAGTGCAGCGCGCACTCAAAGAGCCTCAGCAGCGAAGCGCCGTGCTCGAGGAAGGTCACGGGCGTGGGTACGACACAGTTTTTCTCAACAAAGTAGAGCATGGGTGGCACGAGCCAGAGGAAGGTCTCCTCAATGAACTCGGCCTTCGAAGTGTACTCTGGAGGCAGCCGTGTCCGCAGCCACGTGCGCATGAGCACCTCCCACCCGAGGTTCTTTGGTTCGAGGAAGACCATCCCGACGCGGGAGACCGTGGCTGGTGAGGCCTCTTCGAGGTCCTCGGTCTCAAACATCATGCGCATGCGGTCCGTCATCTTGACGATCTCGCCGCTCATCAAGCAGAGCTTCTTGTTGTCGTCCAGCACGGTGTTCATGTTCTCGATCCAGACGGCGTCCACGGGTCCATCGAACATGACCCACTGGAGGTCGGCGCTCGTGTCACGGGCACACTCGCGGTAGGTGCACGCGAGTACGCCGTCGGACCACTCGTGTGTGTTCTCGTCAAAGTTCCCATACAATTGGCCGCTCGTGATGGACTTTGGGTTCATCGTGTGGATCACCACGCGGTTCTGGAATGCGCCGTCGCTCTCCGTGTTGCACGCCGTCATGGACGTCGCGAGTGTGTGGACAATGCACGTCTTGCCCGAGCCCGTCTGGCCCACGATCATGAGTCCGTGGCGCACCTGGACCGTCTCGTAGAACTGGATCACCTTCATCTTGAACTCGGGCTTGCACTCGAGCGGGATCACAATGTCCGGGACAATGCTCACGCCTCGCTCACATGTGGTGTCGATCATAGACAGGAGAGCTCCATGGTCTGGGTTGGGCAGGTGGGCTCCTGGGAAGAGATCGGAAGTGATGCCTCGGAACAACGGGAGGTCGTCGGTCGTGAACTTTGGCAGGTTCACGTCCTGAACCGAGCGTAATACGATCTTGTCTTCAGTCCAGAACGGATCATTGCCGAGCAATTGCCGTAGGTGACCAGCGGCCACGAGAATCGAGTTCACGGCTCGCATGCCATAGTCGTAATGTTTCTGGGAAGACAACTGCTCCGAGGACAACTGGAGGACCTGGGTGAGCTTGCGGGCATTGCTGCGCGCGTTCGAGAACCCAAACGAGTACAGTCGGATCTCCGAGATCAACGCATAGTCGGGCACCATCATCGCACAGGGCCGAAAGAGCGCCTTGAGGTTGTCGGGCAGCTCAGCACGGCCAGCGTAGCCCGGGTTCATCGTGATGAACACGTTCGCACTCGCGTTGAGCTTGATGAACGTGCCTTCGAAGAGAAACTTGTCGACGTTCGCCTTCTTGCCCTCGTTGATCGTCAGGATTTGCTGTGCAATGACCGACAGCACCTCGATATTGATCCGGTTGAACTCGTCAAAGCAGCACCACGAGCCACAGCCCGCGAGGCCCTTGAAAAATTTCGCCATGGCCAGGTAGTCGAGTCCGTCCGAGCAATTGAACACCACACACTGGATCGCAATGGCCTTCGATAAGTCTTTGACGGTCTCGGTCTTGCCCGTGCCAGCGGGGCCCTCGGGTGCACCACCATAGAGCAGGTCGATCGCGCCCATCATTGTTCGATAGCAGCGATCCGTCAGTGGCGTGATCACGAGTCGCATCGAGTTGCCCAGGTACTCGTAGCCGTACTTCACGCGGGCGTTCACGATCCGAGCCTGGAGGTCAAACGTGCCACTGACCTTGGCGCCGTCGATCCAGTAGTACCGCAACTGGGAGATCCACTCAAAGTCCTGGTCGTTCTCGACGCCCTTCTGGATCATATGGACAATTGTATCCCGGGCGTGGACATCAATGACGACCAATGCGCCGATGGTCGTGCGCTCGAGCTTGGTCAGGTTCCCGCGTACGAGGATCACAACTTTGTCGAGCTGGGCGTTGAGCTCTTCGACGTAGACACGCAGACCGGCGTTCCCACTGGCGTTGATCGCGCGCGTGACGTCCTGGGTCCAGTAGACCTGCGAGGCCGCGAGCACGACTTGCGCGGGCCACTTGAGGATCCACGACTCGCGCACCTCGTTCGCGTACGTGCCGATGGCACGTTGCGTGTGGTCGCGGATGCTGTCCCACTGGTTCTGTTCCACTTCGAGAAGCCACATCTCGACATTGCCCTTGTTCTTGGTGCTCTCTGGGTTCACCGTGAGTCTCAGTGGGACGACCTCACCCTCGGCTGAGATCATCTCGGTGATCAACAGCGAGTCCGTGAACGTGACCTTGTTGACGCCTTCAAAGCACTTGCCGAGATGTGGCTGCACGGCCTTGGGCTCCTTTGTCTGGGACAAGATCTCGAGGAGCTCGTCGTTCGAGAGGAAGAAGAACCGGGGAAAGTGCAGTCGCTTCATCTCGAGGTAGTCATTCAGGCCCTTTTGGATCTCGTCGAGCTTCTCGTTGGCCTTTTGGAACTTCTGGAGGAGCTTGTCCATGGCCACGACGGTCATGAAGTTCGGGTCCGCGGCCGTGTCCTCCATGGTCTTGCGCCAGAGCGCGTCGACACTCGCGAATCGACGGGCCTCCGTGGGCATCTGGCGCATAATGTCCTCGGAGCTGAAGATCGCCTCGAGGTAGAGCCACGTGCGCTGGCAGCCCATCCACTCGTCCAGCAGCTGCTGCGAGTACTGGAGCTTCTTCTCCCACGCCTTGCAGTCTTTCTCGATGCACTTGATATAGGGCGAGCCGCGCATCGTCTGCGTCTTGACCAAGTGGTCGTCCAGGAGTGCAATGATGTCGTCCGTGCTCTTGATCAAGTAAGTACCGGTCTCCCTGTAAGGTACGCACTGGAACTCGATCTTTTCCCACTCGGTGATCATCGCATTGAGGTTCTTCTGGAGCGAATACTCCTTCTCAGCAAACGTTCCGATCTCCTGGACCGTCTCAATGTGCCCTGTGATGCCTTTCTCCAGTAGGATATTGAGCGTGAGCTCCTCTTCCGTCTCTTCAAAACCGATCTTCTGCCTCAGGTTCTCCCAGTGGCGCTCCTGAAGTGCCGGGCTCGCCAATGACTGGATCACTGGTAAGTACGCCTTGAACTCCTCAGTGCGCTCTCGAAGCGTCAAGGCGACCTCGGCTGAGCCCGGGGCTTCCTCCATGAGCGTCTTACTGAGCTTGTAGGACGATTTCCACCACTCCACGACCAGCGACTCGATCTCGGGGCCTTTGAGTTCGAGAAACGGACCGTTGAGCCACGCCTGGCGGCTCTGATTAAACTCGGAGCACATGGTCCAGAGCTTGTAGTACGGACTGAAGTCGCCCTCGAGCTTGCCCAGGATCGAGTACTCGGTCGGCGGGAAGTTGAACACGGCCTCGCGCGCGTTAAAGTCCAGTGCCTTGGCCTTGGCGTCCTGGAGCGAGTCAAAGAGGTTCACGGCGAGCTCGACGTACTTCTCGGTCTGGTCAATTTCGCCATAGAGCTTGAAAGCCTGGACGTCGCTCTCGAAGCGCTCCAAGTCGAGCTCAAAGGCCTCCTTCTCGAGCGCGAGCTTGTCCATCATGCGGATCTTGTCCTCTTCAAGAGCCGAGTCACAGGTATCAGCCGCGTGGGCGACTCGCAACGGCCACTCCTTGGTCGAGTATGCCAACTTAAAGTCCTCGGTGCTGAGCTTGTGCGAAAACTCGCTCATGGCGTCCAGGCGTTCGTGGATCTGCTCGACCTCACTGGAGATCCCAGCGATGACTGCCTTGCTCTCTTTCACAAACTCCTTGAGCTTGGCCAACTGAGCCTCGTTCGTCGGCTTCTCGTTGATCCGTCGCAGGATCGCTTCGTACCGGAGCGTAATGTCCATGTTCTCCTCCCTCGCTTCGCGGACAATGCTGTCCACGAGGACATTCCGGATCTCGACCGCCCTCGCCTTCAAAAACTGCTTGAGACTGAGCGTGTTGACACACACGAGCGGCAGTGGCATGGCGTCATAGGCGATCAGGTCTACTCTGAACGAAAGCTGGTGGAAGCGTCGGATCTGCGCACAGATCTCGGCCAGGTACACTGCCGGATCCTGCTGCTCTTTGAGCTCCACGAGGTACTTTACTGGGTCAAAGCTCACAAAGTCCGTGTACTTTTCAAACTGGTTCGTGAGCTGCTGGGCGGCCTCCATGGTGCCGTCGACTATCTCGATGATCTGCTGCTTAGCTTGGGCGATGCCGTCGACGCACTCGGCCACGACCGAGCGGTCGGCGCCGTCCAGGTCCAGCAAATGACGCCGCTCGAGCGCGAGCAGCGACATAATGTCGCAGTCGATCGAGTCGATCTCGTGCACCGAGGCAAAGATCGCATCGAGCGGCTCGAGCATCACGGCGGTGATCTCTCTAGTGGACGGCTCAATGACCACCTTGCCGTTGAGAAACCGGAGCTGGACGTCAAAGAGCGAGCTCCGGTGCGAACGCCACTGCTCGTTCTCAGCGGGTGACGCTAACGCTGTGCATTTGCGGACAAAGGCAACCCACCCGATCACGGACTTCGTGACGATCTGTCGCAAGTGCGCCGCCATGCGCGTCTCGACGCCCGTGATGATCCTCCTGAGCTTGCTGGCGTTGTAAACTGTCAGATCCGACATGAAGAAGTCGTAGTGGTCCTGGAGATTGTCAATGATGTTCTCGACAATAGACCGGCGCCAGTCGATCAGCAGGATCTCAGCGGCCTTGTTCTGGTGGTTGGTCTGCAGCGCCTTGAAGTCCAGCAGTCGGAATGGGAACTGCATCGATAGCTCCTTGCCAGTTATAGCTACAGTCCCAGTACCAAGTCCAGCCCCAGGCTTGGCTGGTGACGACGAGCCTGGCTCTATGGCTGAGGTTACAGTAACAGCGGCCGGCGAGTCGACCTGGATGAGCAGCAGCCGCTGGAACGTCTTCTCCCAGCCGGCGTACATGCGCAGCAGCACGGCGAGCAGCTGCGTCGAGCACGTGTAGTGCGTTCCACCAATGCGCTTGCGGTTCTTCTCGTAGGCGTGCTGTGGGATCACGATTTTCCCAAACGCGGCCACGTCCGGTGCTGCTGGAGGCAGGAGCAGATTGAGCGCCACGTACTTGCGCTGGAGCTCGGCGTCAAAGCGTAGCCGGTTAACCAGCACCGCCTTCTTCATGCTTCGCATGTAGCTCTGGATTGTCGCGTCCGTGAGTGTACGGAGGATGAGTGCCGCCGGCTGGCCGTCCACGAGCGCAACGTGCTCGGGCAGGCCGCTCACGACCCGCTGATGGATCTTCTCAAGCGTGTGGCGGCTCATGGCCTTGAGGTCCATGGCGGACTGCCTGGTCAGGAAGTGGTCGAAGCGCAGCTGGGCCTTGGCGTCCTCGCGGCGGCGCACGGCTTCGTCCACGCGCTGCTGGAAGAGCTCGGGCGCCTCGCTCTCGAACCGTAAATTGATGCGCTTGACCCACTTCTGCTTGTCCGAGCCCTGGAACTGGATGAGGAACTTCTGTTTGTCCGTGTCGTAGCTCTGGACAGCGCACTTGCGCCAGCGCCACTCGTTCTTGAAGAAGTAGGGCGACGAGCCCGTTTCGCCCTGCGCGAGCCAGTCCTGCGGCGAGTGGGTCTCGAACTCCTCGCTGTCAAAGAGGTGCAGTGGGAACTGCGACTGGTCGATCTTGAGGAACTCGTCCGTCTCGATCGGTGGCTTGGCTGAGCTGTTGCTGCGGCTATGGCTGGCGGCGCGAGCCCCACCACCGCTGCTGGCGTGTGGTGAGGACTGTGAAGTGGTACCTGAGGCCTCATCGAGCTCCGAGTTCTCCACGTTGAAGATCTTCTTGCGCAGTCGGCCGGGAAACGCCTTGACGGGCTCGTCGCCACGGAGCTTCTTCTGGTGGCTCTTGATCTCCATCTCGTGCACGATCGCCTGCGAGTCCTTCCACCGGTGCGGCCGGTTGTTGTGGTCGACGCGCGTGAGCTCCACCGCCGCTGGCGCAGGCTTGGCCACAGCCTTAAACTTGGCTGTAGTCGATCCGCCAGCGGCCGCCTGCCGCGTCTTCTTGAGAAACGCCTCCTTCTCGCGCCGGTGCTGCTTGTGCAGCCGGAAGCGCTCCATCAGGTGCTCCTCGGCGCTGTAGCGCGGGCCACTGGCTGGCGTCTCACCACCATCTCCCAGGTCGTTCTCCTCGTAGCCTTCGAGCTCGTAGTCTTCACCACCGCCTGTCGACTCTTCGCTGTGGACAAAGTCATCGTCATTTAGCGACTGGGCGGTATATGACGAAAGCTGCTGCTGGGTAGAGCGAGGGTCGTCGTCGTAGGGCAGGTCAACCGGTGGCTCGTACTGCATGTCGTCGCCGTTCAGGTCGTCGTCGCTCGTCTCCATGGTGAGGGAGACCAGACCAAGCGCTCGCTGATGCGTTCACGTGATTTTGCTTGCTTGTGGGTTCTCTTTGAGAGGAGAGCGTCGCTTGGGTTTTGCGAAACAGAGGGCGACGCCTCGTCGGATAAAAAAACGATAACCGACAACCTTTCGCGCCATGGAGGAGGTTTATTTATATATATTGGTAGTTATAACTTCTCGAGATGTCTCGTCACTCGAAGTCTCGACAACCAGTTGACAATTATTATAAGAAATCGAAGTCTCGACACGAATTGAACATATTGGGAAAAGTGTGTGTTCTCTATTGGATGACAGTTGGTGTGTGTTTATAACAAGAGACTCTGCGTCGTGTCACTCACAAGAGGCGTCTGCTTCGTGCGCAGACACTGGTATTTGTTTCTTGGTTCTTGAGCAAGTCAGACTTGTTGTCCACCAGCAGCTACTGATCGCCACTGATGCCACCGTGCTGGTCCTGATCAACTTCGTAGATGTACGTGGCGTTGCCGACACTGCCACAACGCGATAGGCCGCCGAACTGCGAGCGGACGAGCTCGTCCGGCTGGTGGCGCGAGTCCAGGATGCAGCGTGACCGTGTCGACGAGGATCGGCAGCTTGTGGCTGCACGTCACTTCGGCTCTGGGTGGCGTAGCGATTGCGCCATGAACTGCTGCGTGCCATAGCCAAAGGGTGGTGGGGGCTGTCGCTGTTGGGAACAGCTTGTACATGTGCAGTTGGACGCGAACTCTGCACGATGATGCTGGGCAGCATTGTCGTGAGAGAAACACGAGTTCTGGACGATGCTGGGCAGCATCGTCCGTGCGCGGTGCCAAATTGAAAATGAGCGCTTAAGACCTGCAGGGACCGAAGACACAGAACGGCTGCAGGGGCAGCCAACTTCGGTTCCCGAGTACTGTCCACTGAGTGCTATCCACTGAGAACTATCCACTGTGATGTATCGCGAGAGAAGATCACACGACACACAACTTGGGAGCTGGAACTCCCGTAAAAACCAACCTGATATTGTTCTGTATGGTCTGTTGCTAATCTTGAACTGAGCTAAATATACAAAGGCTCAGGAGCTCGCCACCAGCGAGCTCTCACCGCCACCAGCGAGCTCTCACCGCCACTTGATCTCCAGCGCTCCGGGAAGCGCCGCCCAGGGATTCAATTGGCGGGTTGTCAAAGCTGCCTGTTCCCGTGTACCCTTCGGGGTACACTCGTGGCACACAACATCCACCCATTATTGTGGCTCTTAGGCTTTGGCTACATGATCTGGGACGCAAGCGTGGACACGTTGATGCCGATAATGACCGCAGCGTCCTTGCTCGGACACTTCTCGAGCATGACCAGTTCTGCCGCACTCGCCGCCAAGGGAAATAGTGTAATGGTGTACGTGCGCTTCGGTGGCTTCGGTGGCGGGAGGACTGAAATTCAATTTAACCACAAAGCATACTCACATAAACAAACAATTACGTATGTACATATTATAGCTCACATAAACAAACAGATCCGTATATACCTAGCTCACATAAAAGAACTCATAGCTGAGATGAAATACGGTTCCGTGTTGGCGAACGTTTTTGATTTTTAGATTCTCACATACAAATTGCACGATAATATTCTGACAAATCAGTCGCCTTGGCTCTCTCATTCACAAAATGATTTTTTGCCAATGAAGTTGAAACAAATCATTTTCTGTTTTTCATTTTCATTTCAGATACATTTCTCTGTTTGGAAAAAAAAAGTGACCGTGAGCTCGACCGATATATACTGAAGTTTGTATACTTCGGTTGAAGTCAGTGTTTAAAAATGTTCGAAAACCCTCTCTTAAACAGTGACTTCGACCGATAACAGGGAAATCCGATACAAACGGGCGAGGTTTCGGTCACTTTTTTTACAAACAGAGAAAAAAACCTAGCAAAAAAGAGAAAAAAGAGAAAATAAATTAAGATCATTTTTCAAAAAAAGCCAACAGAACAGAGCTAAATGCCGCCGGCGCCGACGACCAGCGGCTCTCTCTCTGCGTTGATGCCCGCGTCACTCTACGATCCGAGCACCAGTCCGGCGGTGGCGGGTGCCACACAGGCAGCCTCGGTATCTGCTGCTGCTGCGACCGCGCGCGACGGGCTCTCGGCGATCTTGGCGCCGTCGTCCGCAAACTCGAACTCGAACTCGAACTCACGATCCACAGCAATTTGAGTGTCAAGTACGAGTTCAACGCTGGCGCACTGAGTGTTGACGCCACGGGCTTGTTCGGCGTGCTCGCAGGGCGCAAGGGGCTCCATCTCGTGGACCTTGAGGCGCCGTACATGCCCGCGGCGACGCTGCACCACCAGACGAAGTGGGAGGTGACGGTCGTCGAGTGCAACCCGCACGTGCAGTTCCGCGGCCACGTGACGTCGACGTCCAACCACAACACGCTCACTCTGGAACATTGTGCGCACGGTGGCGTTATGATGACCGGCGGCCAGCGGCCAGTGGCTCACAACCGTTCATCGCCACGCTGCGCGCGCACACGCGGCCCGTGAGCAACATCTCGTGGTCGCCCGCGGAGCCGTGCATCCTCGCGACGTGCTAAGCCGACACGAAGACGCACTTGTGGGACATCCGCACGCCGCAGAAGCTCGTGCAGACGCTCTACGCGTACACGTCGAGCGCGATCCAGGTCGAGTGGAACCGCGTGGGCCCGACGAGCCTCGCGACGGCCCACGACGGCGAAGTGCGCATCTGGGACATCCGCGCGAGCGACAGAGCACCGGCCGCGATAATCACAACGCACATGCAGAAGATCTACGGGATCGACTGGCACCCGACGCGCATGTACGAGCTCGTGACGTGCTCTGAAGACAAGACCGTCAAGTTCTGGGACGTGACGCAGCCGCGCGTGTGCCAGAGTATGCTCACGACCGGCGCCCCCGTGTGGTGCGCGCGGTACAGGCCCTTTGGTGATGGTCTCGTCAAGATCTCGCACCGGATGGACAACAACCTGCGGCTGTGGGCACTTTCGCACTCAGAGCCGTCGGGGATCGTCGTCGACCCCGTACACACGTACTCGGGACATAGTGACCTCGTGCGAGGCTTTGTGTGGCGCGCGCGACCGAATTCAGGGGTGTACCAGCTCGTGTCGTGGGCCAAGAACCAAGAATTGCGTATGTGGCGCGTAGACTCGCAGCACTTGGAAGCGTGTGGGTATGACACGACGTCGTATACCGAGGTCTCACAGTCCGAGCCCATTAAAATGCTGCGTACGGACGTCACTCGACTCCAGTACTCGTCCAAGTACGGCATCTCGGCATTGCGGACGGACTTTGTGCCGCTGGTCGTGCCACCGAACGCTGTGCCGCTGGGGGCGTCCGAGTACAATCTCGACGGCCACGCGGACTCGATGAATGCGCTGCTCGCGTTTGATGAAGGCTTGGTGAAAATCGGCGAGAGTGCCTCGAGTGACGACGAAGATGGACCGAGCTCGTCTGTACCTGCGGCAGGGCCGGCAACAATCGCTGCTGCAGGTGGCGATGCTGATGAAGCGAAGGAGAAATCTGCAATTGCAATTGGTAATCGTGCGAGCGCTTTCCCATGTCCGTGGTTCTCTGGCGCGTGCTTCAGCGGTCTGAATATGCTGATTGTATTCGATTCCCGTGTCGCGATCGGCCAGACGCGCACCTTTGCTGTCCCTGCTGCGGCTGTCGCTGCTGGGAAACCGATCAAGACGCCAGCGCCAGTCAACAAGTTACCACGGACTTACGAAGAACTGCTGGACTTGAGAGACTCGCGCTTTGCGACCAAGAAGAACAAGAAGCCGCCCGTGAAGCTGCTCTCGGCGCCAAATGTGCTCGGAGCGATGGACGTGACGGGCGAATGGGGGGGCAGCTTAATGAAGGAGGGTAAAGAAGCCCAATGGACGTACGAGCGGTGTTCTCTGTTACTGTACATTACGTGCGCTCATGCTCTCCAAATATCCTACTATCTCTCTCTTCACTATAAACACAGCTCACCTGCTGCTGTGCTTGGACGCCATGATGAGCGACGCGCGCTGCAGTGACACTCGCAGCGACGGCAGCTGCTGCGCGACCGACGTAGGCGATGGCGTGGGGCTCATTGCTGACTCGTGGTGTGCTGCTGCCAGTCGTGGTGGTATGTGCAGTCGGTCACACGCTGGAGTCTGGTGGTAGCACGCGTTGTCGTCACGGCGACGATAGCTGCTGCTGCTGGTATATGACAGAGTCCGCTGGCGACTGACCGCTGGATACGTCGACGCAGCTTCATGGTGAGCCCACTCAGTCTCAAGCATCCGGCGCTTGCGGCCACCACCGACTGGTGATCTCTCGTCGCCATCAGCCATTGGCATGGCGACCATCGCCGAGACCGCGATGGCTCTTTGGTGGTAGTAGTCCCGGTACCGGGCCTCGAGCAGCTCATACTCGTCCTCCTCTTGGCGCAGTGTGTCGAGACTCACGATGAACGCCTCACGAAGGGTCTTGAGGTGTTTTTCAACTTGTTCCTGGGCCGCAGTCGTCTCGTCCGAGTCGCTCGTGAGCCGTGGATAATAGCCCCGACGTCCGACCTTGGGCGTCATCTTGTAGCCAGCGACGATCGAGCCCGGCAGCAGCTTCTTGGAGATGCGCATTGGGTCGCAGTGCAGCTGCTGCGCCAGGTATCTGCGCAGCGTCGTGCCGTAGGAAATGCTTAGCGTGCCGTTGCAGAAGTACTGGATCGTCGCGGCCGTGTACTGCTCTTCGGCCAGCGTCCACTTGCCACGTCTTAGGTCGCCTGCCAAGTGCTGCGATTTGCCACTCGATGATGGAGCTCCTGGTGCTGATCCAGCCTGTCTGGTGAATAGAGGTGGAGCTGGGTAGCTAGTAATACCAGCCCAGTAAGAAGGTCGCTGGTACTGTGAACTGCGAATAGAGACCCGCGAGTATGGAGAACTTGGACGCGGCAGTGAGGCGTACGATGGGTACTGTTCCACGCTCATGGCTGGGCTGTATAGTGTGCTGTGGTCTGTTCTCCACGACGCTAAATTGGAAATGAGACCGCTGCTCGCTGGCCATCAGGTCCACTTCGTTGAACCAGCTGTAGTAAGTGAACCCAGGGGGCCAATCTCGAGGTGTAATGATTCACTCAGCACACGAAAGTGGGGTCTCGCCTTGAGATCAAAGTAGAAAAATGGATGTTCTCGTATCACCTCTTTTGGAGGTCTGATTGGCCCTCAAATCAGCTTCAACATGTGGATCGGGAGACTGGCACAAATCTCAGAATGGTCACGCAAGGCGTCAGTGACCACACAATATGAGAAATGCTGTACCTCCTTTGTGTTTTGCTGATTGAAGCCTTGAAGTAGTAAGTAGTAAGGCAATCTATTTAACTTGGCTTAGGATGTTCCGCTAATCACCGAGGCGATTGTGTGCTTTCTACCCGAAGCACTGAAGGCTCCACTTAGGTCGGCCTCGAAGAAGTCACTTGTGTGGAGGAAGATTGAAGCCTTGAGAGCATCCATCAGAAATGACACCCACTACAGTACAGTACTATAGTGGGTGGTGTCATACAGCAATGTACTTCGAAGTGGAATGCCATTTGCAGTGAATTCACTGGTAGTGGTCGACTTCAGATGTCCACAGCTGCCAAGCAGAAGCAACAGCGTCTCCCATAGGAGACGTAAGCTTACTGTACTTGATGAACCGAAGGCCAAGTGCTCATCCACACGTGACACCATCGCCTCAATAATGGACCAAAGCGATGTTGAACTCGGACAATTAATTGCATAGCCGGGACAAATCACGAGATTATTATGTGGTCGCAAGAGTATTCCGGGTACAATGTGGTCTGCAACACTCTGGTGGTGAATCCGAATTTGACATTGAACCTACTGTTCACGCACGCATATGCAGCCATTGAAATGAAGACCTATAGACACGAAGATAACCAGGGTCAGCCGCTCCCCCCCCTCCCACTCCACACACACCTCTTGAGCTTTTACAGGGGCAGATTGCTGAGGATAGCGGCGTTCGGGAGGGAAAGCGGGTGCGGATCCACTTGGCACTGGCAGCTGAGCTTGCGTGGCGCCTCCATGCCGTGATTCTAGTAGAACAAACTGTAAACAATGACACGGGTTAGCAAATAGCATCACGAGAAGATCGACCAACCTAACCATTGCACGAACCTCGAAAGTCGGATGGTACGATTCGACGTACTCTCGCGTTGCGTCGTTGAACGACTTGTCGACAGAAAGCGACAGATCTCCCAGTCCACCCCCGAACTCGTCGGCAAGTGCCCCCCCCCCTCCCAGCGACTCGCTTACCGGGTGGCTGTCGCGTGGGCGGGGACGATGCTGGCCGTCACCCACGCCCTTTGGGTGTGGAGAATGAAGACGGTGTTCCAGGACGAGCACAGTGCCGAGGTGAGGTGCGTCCTCGCATATGAGAGAGTGCGGCACCGGGTACAGTCGCTAATCATCACGTGCCAGTACGACGGGGATCAAGACACGGCGGCAGCAGAGAGATCGGTGCTGTGGCGGCTGGTGAATATGTGGGAGGCGCCCACGGCCAGTGTCCCACGCCCACCGCCGCAGGACCCCAAGCAGTACGTCTGCTTTTTCGACGGGGGCTCACGGGGCAATCCAGGACCAGGCGGAGCAGGCACTGTCGTCGTCGCAGTCGACTTGACGATCCGAGGAGCGGAGATCCGGTGGTACGCGGCCATGGCGTACAGCGATTGACGCACCACCAACAACATTGCAGAATACTGGGGCCTCATGCACGGGCTCCGGTACGCGGTAGCAGCAGGCTGCCGGCCACTTCATGTGGTCGGCGATAGTAGCCTCATTTTGAACCAAGTGAGACGCAACCGCAGGCCCAAGGCAGCGCACCTTGTGGGGCTCTGGCGGAGGTGGGTGTCGTGTCGTGGAAGCACCACCTCCAGGCGCACAACAAGATGGCAGACGCTGCCGTGAACATCGCCATGGACGACGCGGCATCGCAACAGAGCAGAGCCAGCGACGGGCGACCGGAGCTTCAGCTGCTTCTTCCTTATTTAGCAAGCGATACCCAACACTGGTTTTCCAGGATGGGTCCAGCTTAGAGCACGACAGGCAACTGAAGTGCAGAGGCCCAATGGTCTCACGCGGGTGCACGGTCTACAAGAGGTGGAGCCGGCCCGGTCGGTTATTAGTAGTTCGTCCAAATGCGATGTAACTTATTATACCTCAACTTACAAACTGAACTGGGCGGCTGTCGCGATCCTCGACTTACCTCGAAGTTGAACAGACACTGTCGTCTTGAGAACCAATTTCCACTCTCCGCTCCTTCAATTATGAATAACTTCCCAATCGTGGCTTGAGCACCACGACGCCCGTGGCCGAGCAGGAGGGGGCGACATCGACGAGGCTCGCATTCTCGACGCACCTCTTGGGCTTCTTGGCCGGCAAGAGCTTCTTGAACGCCACTGCAGGGATGACGAATCCCTGCTCGCTGCCAACTTACGGCTCCGTCATGAGTTTCGTGTTCTCGCTTGCGTTTAGAAATGAGACTGTGAAAGAGTGAACTCGTCTTACATAAGTGACTGAGAACTGGGAACTGAGTGTTTTGATTCTGAGCGGGGTGTACCGTAAAAAATCAAATCATGATGGGACTATTTCTCGGCGCATCTGTTTCAGAGAGCCCAACTGATTTGCTGATTGACATCGCTAAACCTCTTGTTGGCGGAAAAAGCTCCGCCACTTGCTGCAATTCGGACCCCACGCTCACCCCATCTCGCGCATTCTGTGCCACACACACGCTCCCAAACTGTGATGTACATGCTTATGAGATCGCACTGAAACTTTACACCGCAATCGGATGGCTAGTATGCATTAACCGAATGGAATTGAATCTGATAGCCGGCTAACCGAATTGGCAAGAGACTTGACCGCATGGCAATCCCTTTTAAAACCTACTTTGAACTCAAGAAAACTACATACACATTTACACAGCCTGTGCTTCTTCACCCCTTCTTACTTCGTTGAGTGCGTCCCTGGTGCGCACAGCAGCTCGTCCTGAGCGTCACGCCACTCGCTTTTACCGTCCCACAACACGCAGACCGAGAGCTTATCGCCATCGCCCAGGCGGCCTCGTTCGACCGCGACCACGACTCCGTCGTGTCATTTCGGAATGCTTCGTTGCGGCATCACACAGCCGACCTGGACTTTGTCGTTCACCATAAGGTCACGCCAGTTCGCGGTCTTGGTGTGGAGCAACGACAAGCGATCGGAGGTCCAATGGATCCACTCGTTCCATTTCGACGTCCAGCCGCAGTAATGAACATTGACGTGCGTCCTGTCGGCCTCGAGAACGCGCACTTCGCGCCTGCAGAGCAAGACATCCACACATAGTAGTGTAAGAGTTTGGCTCGCAGTCATATCCTGCAACACTGCGTAGCGCCAACCATATGCGGTCTGTATCGCAGACGTCAATAAAGTCTCCGACCTCGACCGCCTCTCGCCACGATTCTCGCGGACACAGGGACCGGGGGCGGCGCGTCCTCCAGTCGTCAAGCGAGCTCAGCAGCTGTCACTTGCTGACGTCATCGTGGCGCCACCAGAGATCCAATGTCTGAGCAAACCCGAGCGGGTACTGCCGTGGGAAGAACACCAAGTGGTGCTTGCAGAGGAACTCCCAGCAGACGCTCTTGAGCTCTTCCAGTGAGAGTTTAATTGGGAGAGCAGCATTCCAGAGCAGCACGGGATACGAATGATCCACGCGACACTGGCAACGCAGGCTTCGTGGCGCCTCCATGTCGTAATTCTAGTAGAATAACTGCGATGTAAGTAGCAGAGTTAGCAGCAGTCGTCAACAGTGTACCGAAGTGATTAATCCCAAGGTTTGCAAGACGATCTCGCTGGTTTCGCGGATGATGAACACCACTGGGAAGAAGTGGCTCTCGATACCGAAGACGCCGTGGCGACTGAAGAGGAACCGCCAGAGCTGGAGCGCGAGTCGACACGGCAGTATCAGCATCTTGAAGCAAGTCGACGAGAAAAATACAACTGGTCACCCGCGAAAAAATGAGTTTGGGCGTAGCCCCACGAGCTTCGTGACGAGCCTCTGAGCGAATCTGCGAGCTCCACCAGCGCTCCCATCCAAGAGCACAAGCATTTTCAGTTGGAACGGCGTCCACAGGATGGACACGAGTTACCACCAGTGCAGCACAGCGATGAGACCGGAGACCGCGCCAACGCGCCCGAAGTACTGGTAGCGATCGCGTGCAACCATAGCTGCCCAGTAGTTCATGTACGGGTGCATCAGGAACGAATACAAGCGCGCCAGTTGCGTCAGGTACATGGCGCAGATGAAGTGAAGGCCGACGATGCCCGTCCAGGCGAACAAGTATGTCCAGCGACGAAGTTCGAGCACATTGCTGTTCACAGCCACTGGCGGTGAGGACCGTGCGGCATTCGCCTCCCCGCCTTCGCATAACGCTATGCTGTGGACCGCCGTCGCTGCTAGAAGTTTGGACCCGATTTTCCCCATTCTTGAGCGCACTGAGGATGTTTCTGATCTGATCTGTCGTCTTGTGCTTGCTTGGCCTCACCCACCTAAAGATGCTGTGAGCCCCAACGGAAGCCCAAACCAGCAAGTGGGTCAGCGACGACTATTGATAGAACCACACTTTAGATGCGCGCGGCGACGGTCTCCATCTATTGAGGGGAGTCGTCACCAACGGCCGTCATCATCCACGGCGATCACGATCTGCGAATCAAAGCGCTCAGGCGAGCCATCGAACCGCCACGGCCTTGAAGCGCTTGAGCCTCTCGACGAATGCCCTGCAGTTCAGTGTGGATGTTGGTCGTGTGTCGAGCTCGCTTGAGAGCTGCTTCACTGGCCTCTTTCCCAAGAGCTCTGTAGCTCCAGCGCGGACTCGCTGGGATAGCATAGGCGCTGAGGAGCACGAGCAGCGATCCCACGAGCGCTGGCGCGTACATGAGCCGCCAGGATTCCGGAAGACCTCCGTTACCGGATTCGTTGGCCGCGATCAAGAGAAGAGGGCTTGCGACGACCACTGTCTGGATGATGCCACCGAGGACGCCGCGGACCTCTGTTGGGGCGATCTCGACCCAGAGCAGCACGGAGGAGAACGTGATCATGCCAAGACCGAGGCCTTGAAGGCCAAGCAGCAGTAGAATCAACGCTCGAACCTGGACCGGGACTAGGATCAGGACCGCGCAGCTCGTACTGAACAAGGCCGCACTGAAGATCCCAGCGCGACGCCCGAACTTGTCGACAATCACGAGGCCAGCTACAAGGACGCCCAGGATCGTGCCCACTGCGTACACTCGGAGGTACCAGTGCACGAACGCGAGCCATGGTACTGGTGGATTGTGGCATTCGCTGGCATCGAGACCTTGCCAGCCGGGGCAGTAGGCGTCGATGAACTGACCCATGAGCGGCAGCTCGTCGATCGAACCCACGTACCCGAGCACGAAGAACCCGAGCGAGAAGACGAAGAAGCCGAGAAGCAGCACCAGCGAGCGGCTCCCGGGTGTCGTGGCGACTGTGGTATCGGTTGTCGTTAATGAAGCAGTAGCGTGGGGTCTGGTGTCGTCATTCTGGTTGAGCGTGCCGACATACGTGTCGCTGGGGTCGGGGTCTTGCTCCATTGGCGATCAGCACTGTGAGAAGGGTACTGTATTGCTTGGGACTGGAGCGAAGTCGCTGCCAGGGAGGAGAAATGGAAATGAGAACGAGGGCGGCACCGCCGAACTGTCAGTGGTGGCCCCGAGGTAAAGTGAGTGGCCTGGCTACTTGCAGATAAAGTGGGTATGCGTATGGGTGCAAGGAACTACTGAACTTTTTCACAGAAAGAGGGTGTTGTGTAACAAAACAAATCGTTATCATCGGGTTGTTTGTAGGCGAGGTCCAAGTGTCACGAATCGCTCGTCATTTGTAGAGTTTTGCAAAACAAAATCCACAAAGATGAAAAACGCTCGCCGAAATGGCTACATTATACCAAATAAAACCTCAATTACTTTCGGCACCCAAGCACAACAACAACGCCAGAGCACGAGCTCTCGCCACGGCCTCCTACCACGCCTACATCCCAAGCTCACAACCAGCAGTACACACCACATCATACACACCATTGCTACCTCACTTGCTGCAGCCACTGCCGCCGGCGACCTTGAGACAGGCCGTGGACGGGAAGATGGACATCAAGTTCGTGACGATGGACCAGACGAGCGCAAAGACGCCAATGGCGATGGCTGCGACGCCGCCGCAGACGCTGTGCCGCGCATTGCGCTTGAGCTCCTGGGTCTCGCGCTTCTGCCTTGGCAGTAGCACGAGCCAGCCCAGCGAAAGCAGCTTCATGAGATACGCGATCGCAAACGTCCACGTGACCTGCAAGCGCACGTGCGCCGTGTCGCGCACAATGGCGTCCACGCCCACGTCAAAGAGCGCGTTGACGTTCTTGGAAATGCAGGACGCGAAGGGCGAGCTCAGGTTGGCAATCGTGGTCAGCAGCCCGTACACGGCGGCCTCGTTGCCCAGCTCCGCCATCTCCACGACCACGAACGTGGACACGAGGAAGTTCATGGCCGCCGGGAGCTCCTCCAGGATGGGCGTGCCCAGCCAGAACCACTGGTTGCGCACCACGTCCCAGATCGTAAGCATGCCCACGACGGCGTCGACCGCCACGACGCAGATCACGGTGGACGCGATCACGACGCGCCAGTTCCACTGCAGCCCAAACGTCTTGGTCGCGTACAGTGCGAGACTGAATACGCAGAGCCCGAGGACGCTGAACAGGCTCTCGTTCAGTGGGTGCACGCGCGCCCAGTAGCGCTGGATCGGGTCGCTCGCCGTGACCGTGAAGCCGTCGAAGATGCCGCTGAAGAACCGGTAGGCCATGACCTGCAGCATGGCCGTGTTCTGCACGAGCCGCCACAGCTGCGCCATGTACGCGCGGAACGACTGGCGCTGCGTTGTGGGAGGCTCATGGATGAGCCACACGGCCGCCGGGATCGCGCATAAGCCCGTGAGCGCCAGGATCAGCAGCAGCTGCGACATGGTGAACGCCCAGTGGAAGTTGCCGCCGTAGTCCGCGCTGTTGAGCCCAAAGCCCACGAGCAGCGCCGAGAGGATCATCGCGACGCTGCGCACGAGGTAGATCGTGGACTGGATATTACCACGCACGCGCTCGGGCTCACGCTGCGCGAACTCCACAACCATGCCGTCAGATGCCACGTCTGCGACCAGGTACCCGACGCTGGCCAGCGTCATGAGTACGATATACAAGGCGCCGGCGTTCGGCGCGTCCCAGTTGATGCGTCCGACCAGCTCGCTGCGTGGGATCTGGGACAGATCCTTGCCGCGCAGCGTGCGGTCCATGTAGTACGGCGGCACCTGATGCACGAACACGAGGATGAGCAGCATCGCGAAGCAGAGCAGCCAGCCGACCACCATGTACGCGCGGCGGCGCGATTTGCAGATGGGGAAACAGTCCGACAGGATGCCCACGAGCACCTTGAGCGACCAGGGCAACGACAGCAGCACGCGCGCCGACAGCGTCTGGTAGCCGTTCATGCGCAAATAGTTGTTCAGAAACGGGTACACGGTGCGCGGCAGCGAGCCGTAGAGGATGCCAATCACCGCGTACTGCACCAGCAGCCCCACGTACTTGCGGCTATAGAGGTTGGGCACCTCGCCATCGCGAAGAGCTCCGCCGCCGCCACCACCAGCAGCAGCTCCGTTGACATCGCGTTCGCCAGCTTCCAACCCATCGTCCTTCTTGGTCAGCAGCTTCTCGCCACCACCGTTGGTGTCGTTAATGCTCTCGAGATTGTGGTCGCCTTCACTGTCGGTGTGAGCTTCGCTGAGCAAGATGGACGAGAGCCGGTCGAGCCGCTGCATCGTCCGGGTCTCCTCGTGTGGATTCATCCTCTCTCTCGTCACGCGTGTCACTGGGGTATGCGAAGCGAAAGCGAATTTGTGATCGCTGGTTGGTTGCAGATGAGCAAGACAAGTACATCTAACGGCGGCATCTGAAGTTCGTCAACAACGTCAACTGGCTGATGTGATAGAAGGTTGGTCGATAAGACTAAATAATACGGGACTGGGCGCACTGGAGACAGAGAAAGCGTCTGACGTGATGGAGAGCTCGTCACGTATGACGTTTTCAATCGGCCGCATCCTGAAAGCTCAGATCTACTTTGAATTCCAACAGATGGCCATCGCCTGTAGCAGGGACCAGTCAGTCATTCGATGCCTGGTGTGATGCGATCAAGCAGCTCACACAAATTAAATATCGCAGAACAGACGCACAGCCGAGCTGAGGATATAGGTTGCAGTATAGAAGCCTAGCTGTGCCACTTGGCAACCACGCCGGCAAGAGTGTTGGCAAATCCTGGTAAGCTGAGATTTGGTACACGGCAAGTTGACAGATATACCTGGAAGTCGCGGTAATCAAGGTAGTAAGTTGCTGGTAGGCTGAGATCGGCATTTTCGTGTATAGCAGTTCAAGCTACGAATCAAATCATGAAGAAAGTTGCATATAGATCTGAGTGGGCTGGTTGAAAGGTACAACGTTTGGCTGCTCGTTCAGCTCTTCGAATACGTCCTGAATGTCGGTTGCATCGTCGAATATGTAGAGCCGTGTTGGCATACACAAACGGGCGTGAACTGGCATTTGAACACCACTTCGGGGAGGTTAAGGGAAGCACTAAAATTGAACTGCTGGTCTTGATTTTCTCCTGGGCTTCACGAAATGCGTCTCGTCTTCCTGGATTGCGGGATTCCTTCAGCAGACCCAGGGCCGAAGAAAGCTGGGAGCAGATACATCCGGGCATTCGCCAGCTCTGGGAAGCGCGTGCTGTAGGGTGAGCTCGTCGTGTGTGCGAATCTCAACGTTTTCAACGTTACTGCAACGGACTCGTGTTAGGTAAGAACGTCCGGTGTTTATAAAATCGAGCAACATTGTTTTTTGTCGTTTGGGCCGGTGCAGCCACTTTGACATCTAACGATTTTCACTACCACATCATCGTCCACAATCACAGATCGCTTCTGCAGCTCAACCGAGCTTGCGTGGGAGTAATCGTCACGGCACGGTAACAGCCATTATCGGCGCACTCGACAACAATCTCTTCCACGACGCCATCTCGCCAAGCATCTGCATCCCAGCTCCAGCTCCAGCTACCGCAGAAGTAGCAGCGACGAGTGCCTAGTAATAAGATTGCTGTGTGACGCACACGAGCCACAATCTGATACTTTGGCTCCTAGTCCGGGATATGTTCACCGTGTTACTAATCGCTTCCTTCCTACTTTGGTCTGCTCAAAGTTCAAACCTCGACGCCTATAACGACTCTCTCTTAGTGACCAAGCGCGCTCTTACTATTTGTCTACTGGTCGCCACTACTTGTCTTCAATGGTACTTTAAGCGACCTGGCCACCAGTAGCGGATACTGGGTTTCCCGTGATGCGCGCTGTGGAAACGGGAATGCAGAGAACGTACTGCTCTACGCCTTCACACACCGCGACGGTCTCGCTCTTCGACTGACTGGCGTCTGGAACCACGCGGTTCTTCTTCCTATACGGCTGGAATGGGAACCTCTCAAAGATGTCTTCAGAAACCACGTAAACCAGTTTCACCGGTTCCATATTGGCTTCTTCCATCGCCGCTGCTACTCTGGTGGCTGGTTGCCTGTGAGTCATTTCAAACGCGACAAGTGCCTCGCGGTACTTTGTAATGACCGACAGAGCAGCTTTGTGATCCATGCTGACGGTTATCTGGTACAGCGTCCCTGGACAATTCGGCTCCCATCGAGCAATTGCGTCAACAGCGGTGAACTTGCTCGAGTACGGAATTGCATACTTCTGAAAGCTCGCATCTTGAATCGTGGTGATGTTTTGCGTTTCCAGGGGATCGATCGTAACTTCCTCGGCCGGCTCTCCACCATCTGCTGTGAGCTTCCTCATGAGGAATCTCCCTCCTGCACTGAGGGTGCGATGGCTGAACGTCTCGAGGATGTATCCGCGAGAGGCAGCAAAGCACTGGTGGTTGATGCTCGCTTGTAAAAAGCCCAGGACGGTTGGCTCCATGTTCTTGTCAATTCTCTCAACGAGTTTGTTGCAAACATACTGCGAGCAAAACCGTCCGAGTGTGGTCGTGAACGTCGCGTCGGTCTTGATGTGGAGCAGCCGGTGACTCGCTGTGCCGCTTTTTAAGTCGAGAAACCCGTGGCTTCCAGCAGCCCGGATCATGCCCATCGCATCT
This sequence comes from Globisporangium okanoganense, assembly GCA_023334035.1. Lineage (NCBI taxonomy): Eukaryota > Oomycota > Peronosporomycetes > Pythiales > Pythiaceae > Globisporangium > Globisporangium okanoganense. The sequence goes on along the minus strand of JAASFY010000130.1, from coordinate 1,396 downwards.
TGAAACGTGAGCGAAGCGAGGGCTCCAGCGAGGGCGAGCTCTGAGCTTTTCTTGTCTGGCACCAGGGTGTAGCGGGCCACTCCGCCCCACATGTTGAAGAGCGCTTCAACAACTTCTTTCTCGATGAGCTCTGAATAGCAGCTTGCTCGGCATTCTTCCAGCTCTTCGTGGCTCCACAGCGGCATGAAAAACGTTGTGGAGCAAGCTACATCCTTCCTGAACTGGCCACTTTGGCGCTGGCTCAGAGAAAATACCACGATAGAGGTAGCTTTGATGATGTCGTCGCAAAGTGGACTACCATTCCGCTCTTGAGCGTCACACAAGTATTAATTCGACGTGCGCTGCAGCTCTTTGAATAAGCTCTTCCCATGCTTGCCTTCACAGATTGTGCAGTCACTTGAAATCCGGACAAAGTGATCGCTGATATCGAGCACGGTCGTTGGCGGCGGGTCTCGACCAAGGAGCTCGTACAGGAAATACTTGACAAAGAATGGTGGCGGGACTCGAACCCAGGGCGACAGAGTAGGTCGGCCGTACCAACTCCACTTCCTCAAATTCAGCGGCAGGATATAATAATGTTTACATTTAATCTTGTTCATTAAGTCAACAAAAATTAAATAAAAAATGACAGGCCCACCGAGGAGGGGCGTTTAAGGGTGACTTCCCAGTGCCTGGGGTCCCCGTCACCAGGATCTGCTTCTTCATGTCGCCTTTGCGACCTTCAATTTCTTTGACGATGGCTTCGAACAGCTCCTGGTAGGCTGCGTGGATGAAGAGCTTCGTCACCCCCATGCTGCTCAGCCAGGTATCGGGACCAGGAAACTCGAGCATCATGAATTGATGTTGCTGCTCCATCGGTTCGTCTTCGTCCGTCTCCATGCTTGACGCGATCGCCTTCATCTCGGTGCCTTTGGCAGCAGCCACACATCCACTTAGGAAAGACTCGTCATCGACTTCGTCACTTGCGCTCGAGCCTAGCATGGCCAGACGACGTGGTACCGCATCTTTAACTCGCACGAGCACATCAAGTAATTGATTTCGCGCCGTCTCGTGCAATGGGAAACACGTCGACAGCAACTCGCTGTCACGCAGTTCATGGTTCGCCGTCATGTGCTTGTCCTGGAATGCCTGCGGAGCGAGAATCTCGAGCACTTCCGGATCAGCACTAGAAAACGCGACACCGTCTTTCGATGCTGGAAAAAGCCTCATATCCGTTGGTCTGCAGCGAACACGGTCCGGAAGCAAGGCTGCCACCTTCTCTTTCATCTGCTTGATCGTGATACTGGGGTTGATCTCCACACAGAACCAATTTGCACTTCCAAACACTAAGCATGTGCAGCTGGAGTGCGGTGGGGAATTCATCGTCTGAGTGCTTGAGGCTGACGATCTGGTTGTG
>JAASFY010000129.1:0-38937 GCA_023334035.1 Globisporangium okanoganense | reverse complement strand
TTTGTGTGGTATCCCCTGTTCGCCATCGATATAAACGCAGGTTTTATTTTTTTATTTTATTGATCCACCAAGTCTCAACAGCAACAACAGTATCCCAAGTTTGTTGCAATACGCCATTGTCCAGGCTACTCTGGTCGTGATACCACACTGAGTGAGCGCTACGTGAGATCGAGGTCGTCGTCATCATCCAGATCCGGGAACCCGTCGGTCCAGTTGAGCAGGTTGTTCACTTCGTCTTCGTCGAGCGAGTCTTCCAGATCCGGCGCCAGTAGGTCCGCTGCTGTCTCATCATCCCCTGGGGCTTTAGCTGAAGGCTCGTAAGGTCTCAGGAACTCCCACTCGTGAGCAGCCGAGCGGTGACCAAGCGGAGGCAATCGAAAGTCGTCGTCAGCTGGTTCAGTTTCTATCAACATCTCGTTGGCAATGTCACCCGCTTCGGGTCCGTTTACAAGAGCAGCAGTTGAGTGATGGTGGATCAAAGGCAGAACCACACCTGGGTCGTCTGTACGGTCTGTCCCTGTTGACTCGGCTGATGTGGCTGAGGCTGATGCAGTAGCGGCGGTCTTGATCCACTTGGAGAACATTTTCTTGCGCCGCTGCACTTCTTCGAGCGCCGAGAGCTGCGGCGCGGGCTTTTTCTTTTTCTTCAGCCCAGGTGGCCGCAGTGGCTGCTTGAGTGGCGTTGCCGCTGGTGTACTAGAAGCAACATCATGGGTCTCCTGGTTGTTGTTTCTTTTGCTGCTGTGCTGTGATGACGAGGCCTTGCTGGACACAGAAGCGCCGTCGTCGTCGCTGCGAACGCGCCGATGTGTTGAGCTCGCTGATGAAGGGGCTACGGACTGTGATGACGGCGGTCGAGCAGCTGTTGACGCTCTACTTGATGACGTCGTCTCACGACGTGTTAAGCAGGAGCCACCACCACCAGCACTCTTGGACTTGGACGCCAGCAGCAGCGACGGCAGCTTGGCCAGCATGGGCTGCATGAGCTCTCGTATCCTAAGTAGTGCATCAAGAAGCAATAGACAACATCAGTCCGTGATTCTCCCCATACGACACGTACTCATAGAGCAAGACGCGATTGAGATTCAATGAATAGAATACGGACCGCACGTCATCGCCCTCGGGAATCTGCTCGCGCAGCTGGTCCTCCCATTCCTTGCGCAGGCGCTGGATCGCGTCGTCCTGGATCTTCGCGAGGCGGTACTCCTGCCATGGACCAATGTACATGGCTTCTGTAGCAGTGGCGGGTGGGTGGTGAAGATGCTGCGCACTTGCTTTAAAGGCGTCGACACCACCACCGGCAGCAACAGCTTCATTATGTGCGCGACGCTTCGTGCAGGCGAAGAGCTATTGTTAGCTTTTCAACTCAAAATGGTCTGTGATTGGCTGAAAATAATCACATTAACAGCGAATGGGATTTCAAAATCGTACTTTATCGGAGATGCGTCAGTGATGTGCATTCCTGAACATCTCTGGAGCTCTTCAGGACCGAAGCGAACGACTTGTCTTGAGGGTGATGGTGCGACGCGCGCTGGCAGCAAACGCGCCCGTGCTGGTGCTCACGAGCCTCATCGGGTTCACAGCTTACTGCGTCTACTTTGCACACAGCCAGCAGATCACGGGGAAGGAGGTGCGTGACGACAGATTGGCTTATGCAATTGGTCACGACACGCCGTCATTTGTGCTGGACGCAGCGGAGCGGTGGCGTTTCAGAGCAATCGTTGTGCATCTGCATGCTGCGTGCGTGGAGTTCTAACCCAATGCATATGGACACATTCGTTGTGTGTGTGTGTGCTGTAGCAAATGCGGAATGGCGTGATCCGCGACATCAAGCGCGATCGGCTGAAGCGACGCGAGTTCGAGCGCCTCGAGCAAGAGCAACAGCAGCAGAACGAGCAACAACACTAACTGCACCACTGCTATGCAACATGCAGACTTTTCCAATAGATCACAGCAGCACAGCATCGATCTTTACAGCAGCCACTAAAGCTCATCGCCAGTCACTATTGCGATGAAAACATATAAACCCCAACATGTCCACCCAACGAGCATAATGTGAAAAGTGACGCCGCCACCGTCGTCTCCACACATGAGACAACTTGACGGTGCACATCCGTTTGACAAGATCGGATGCATCCGTGGTTCTGAGAACGATCTAGATTTATATATTCGCGCCTGAAATAGCTCATTGAGCTCGATGAGCTCATTCCGCTCCAGCGTCTTCGCCAGCGTGCACGAAATGAGCGAGTGCGTAAGACGCCAGAGACCAACAAAGAGCCACGAGCGCATCGCATCGCCCTGGGCATGTTCATTGACACACTGATCTACAGAGAGACTTAAAACCATTTTCGACTATGATAGGCGACCTCGCTGCTGCGAGTCACGACGCCTCGAGCCCGCTCGACAGTACTCGCACCAAGTCGACGCAGCCCTTGGCGTCTTCGTCGTCACACCACCACCAGTCGGTTGACGACATAAGCATGTCAAGTGGCGTCGCCAGTACGATCAGCAAGCTTGAGACCACCAGTGAGACTGAACCTGCGAGCACAGTGGATGAGGTCGTGATCCAGCCACACAGCAACCTGTCGCTGCCTGCGATCCGCATCCACGCGAGACCGCCACCGCCAATTTCGGTCCCGTCACTCGACAACAACGCAAAAGTTGGGCCGCAGAACTTTGAAAAGATCCGCATCCTCGGCGCCGGCGCCACTGGGCGGGTATACCTCGTCAAGAGCACCGTACGTGGCCTGTGTATGTATGTGTATCACAGCTACAGCCCTAGAAGGCTCATTTGTTTCATTGACCCAATCGCCCTAACTATCGACTCTATGATTTCTCAGGGTCTGGCGACGGAGGAGTTTTACGCCATGAAGGTCGTCAAGAAGAACGAACTTGTCAAGCGCAACCGGGTACGCGCCGCCCATGCCCTCTCTATTGGAATAGCTCATGCACCATTGCTCACCCACGTTCTCTATATTTGCAGGTTCAGCGCATCCTGACGGAGAAGCAGATCCTGTCAGTAGCACACCACCCGTTCGTCGTGACGCTCCACTACTCCTTCCAGACGCCCGAGTTCTTCTATTTGGTCATGCAGTACTGCGCGGGAGGTGAGTTCTTTTCCTTTCTCAGACGCCAGGAGAAGCATCGACTCTCAGAGGCTCACGCCAAGTTCTACGCCGCCGAGGTGCTCATCGCGCTCGAGTACCTGCATCTGCTCGGGATCATTTACCGGGACCTCAAACCGGAGAATATCCTCGTGCACGAGTCGGGCCACATCATGCTTTCGGACTTTGACCTGGCGCACGAGGTCAAGACGCTGTCGCGCGTCGCGGTCTCGCCCGTCAGATCGTTCATGAACGTCACGGGCTTTAGCAGCAGCGGCAGTCCGCCGACCGGCGGACCCTCATCTTTCTCTGTTTCTTCACAGTCGCCGACGTCGCTGGGCTCAATGGCGTCCTTGAACACGCTCGGATGTCACGAGAACTCGCTCTGGTTCCGCGTCGTGGACCGGAAGAAGTCGACAGTCACCACCTCCAATGGCTCAGGCATCAAGGCTATCTTACGCTCGGCACTATCGTGCCTGCCATTGAAATGCCTCTGTGGCACGCCCATCACGTACCCAATGATGGACACCGAGTCACACATGGAGCTGGGCGAGAAACGCACGTCGTTCGTGGGCACGCACGAGTACGTGGCGCCCGAGATCATCGCCGAGGAAGGGTACGTCGGGTCCGTGGATTGGTGGGCCCTTGGCATCCTGCTCTACGAGATGATATACGGCACGACGCCCTTCAAGGGCTCGACGCACATCCAAACGCTCGAGAACATCCTCGATTTGAGCGAGGAGATCGATTTTCCGAGTGACGTGGACGTGAGCGAGGACTTCAAGGACCTCGTCCGCCGGCTGCTGGACAAGACCGTGAACAGGCGGCTGCAGAACCCGCTCGAGATCAAGGCCCATCCGTTCTTCCGAGAGACCGTCTGGCCTTGTACGTGCTTTGATTTGCTCAAAATGGGTATTTTGGCTGTTGTTGTTGATGATTTTGGTAGTGATTCGCAACCAGAAGCCGCCGATCGTGCCGGATTTCGTGCATACGCTCCAGGAAAAGCAGTTCTCGCTCGAGGAGATCAACGCGTTCGATGACGAAGTGCCGTACGCGAGAGGAGTCTCGTCGCCCAACACACCGAAGCGGAAATGGCAGGCGTCGTCACTATGTCCATCGCCCAGAGTAGTAGCAGCGCCAGCAACAGATGGAGCGATTCTCCTTGTGGTTACCCCGACGATGCAGGTGAATCTACAAGCACGGCATTCGAGCGAGAGCTCGTCCGACAGGACAGCAGGCAGGACTTCGGCGTACGTGAGCGAGCAGGCTGCCACCATCCTCGCAGCCACTGGTTCCCCAGTCACAGTAGCTAAAGCGAGCCATCCTGAAGTCACCAACGGGCCACCAACAGGAAGCGAAGGCGTTTACTACGCTGGCAGTTCAAAGCCTGGGTACTGGAGCTCGGTCGAGTCGAGTCGCACACTGCACCAGAAGCTCTCGGAAATGCGGCTCGCGACGTCTGAAGAGGAGGAAATCGCGGAGTCCCAGTGCAAATAACCAACAGCAGCGTCATCATCAATTTCTATAATAGCAAATCACTCCAGAAAGTTAAAACTTCGTGATAGAAATTTGGGCACATACAAGATTTGATACATGAGAGAGAACGTACCATTGACTGGGAGAGAATGCACGTTCACGTGCCGTACTTGGGTGCGGTCTCACTCAAACTCCAAGCCTGCCAGCGCATGGGTCGCAGCAGTGATGAACTGCTCACAACGGATTGGATCGAGAAACGCCAGCTTGAGCTGGATCATCTGCGTCCACTCGTACCAGAAAGCCGACATCTCGGGACTCAGTTTGCCATCGTTCTCATTGTCAGCGCCCGAGTCTCGAGGTCCGTGGAAACTCAGCTGCAGAGCCTTGAGGGCGCGCTCCAGTTTCCACTGCGGTGGTATTGCTGGGAGTTCTATTGAGATCACAAGGTATTCAGCGCTTGGAGGCATCGTCACGTGGCAGAATGCGATCAGCTCGAGTGGGTATTTTAGCACATGGATGGCCTGGATGTCTGTCAGCAGCGCCATGCTCGGATGCAAGCACAGAGCTTCAACCTTGTCGAGTAACTCTGAGGTTGCGTGAGAAGCTGATGAGGAGCTCATAGTCGATAGGTTGACGAGGTCGAACTTGTCCATTACGTCGTCCAATACGACAATGGCTGCATCACTACCATCCGGATTGACGACAACGCTCTCGAGAACGCTGTGGACGCACGTGAACACGAGCTTCCAGACTGGATCTGAGAATTCCGATACTGTTTCTCTTCTTGTCTGGTGACTCTGAAGGTGGGACGTGGCGCTCAGACGGCTGAACAATTTCTGCTGGAATGGCAGCAGTAGCAGCAGCTCTCCTCCTGCGCTCTCCAGATTCAACCGCATCCACACAGTGATCCAGGTCTTCAGGAGTCTTGACAGGTTGCTTTCAAACTCTAGCGGCAGGTAGAGATACACCATGTTGTCCACGAAGAGCTGCTCCCAGGAATGTTCCTCACCACCGGTACTAGATGACGACGTCAGCACAGCGGCAATCGTCTGCGAGTAGATGATCGCGCTTGGGAGCCACGTGCTGAAGCAAACAAAGACACGGTAACCTGGATCTGCATTTTCTTGGCCGTCGTCTTCACTGAGGTAGCCATTTTGGAGCCGATTGACGAGCGCAGAACTCGCCTGCACGGGTAGTACCTTAGTCGCGAGCTCGAGTTTCTCCTCTGAGACCTTTGCGCGTGCCACGTACAGTGGCTCGACGCGAGCGACGAGAACCTCGCATGGCTCATTGTCCCCATTGCCTTCAGCTCCTTCTGCTGACACTGGTGGTGAGAGCGCACCCAAGAGTGCCTGTGTGATCTCCAAAAGACTTGTGTCAAAATCGCTCCATTGCGCTCGTGGGATACGCGATTGCGGGAACGACGCAGTACACAGCAGTGCCACGAGCAGGTAGCTGTGGGCGACCATGTGTGCGCCCTGTGGCGTCTGCACGAGGAACTCGAGACTCGACAGCAGCTCGTCGATAGGCGTGAGCGTGCGCGACTGCTCTGAGTAGACCATGCAGTCAAAGAAGCAGAGCAGCCAGTGCTGCACGGCCTGCTCGTCAAAGAGCGACGCCGACCACGAGATGTCGTTGCAGCCAAAGAGCGAAGCCGACAACCCGACAATGCTCAGCGCGTTGGACACTCGATTAATTGACCCGCCAGATGGACCATTCTCATTTTCTTCATCATCGTCTTCAACATTGTGATTCGCTTGTTTGTCCAAGTACGAGAGACACTCGGTGCTCAGGCTCACGCGCAGCGTCTCAATCGCGACTTCGACGAGCAACACACTTGAGATCCGCTGCGTCAGCTTCAGCAGCGCGTCTCTGGACTTTGTGGACGTGCAGCCGATGGTCGCGTTCACAATGATGTCCGTGAGTTCACAGAGATCGGGCACCACGGACGAGTACACGAACGACCGGATGAGCAGCTCCAGGCGAACACTCGAGCCAGTAGTGACAGTGCTACCGCCGTTCATAGAAAGCACATCGTCACTCTCGTCTTGCATACTGGAGCCGTAGCCTTCCGCAAACATTGTGAGCGCCTGAGCGAGTTCTTGGTCAATGGGTGTGACCGCCTGTCGAATCTCGCGGATGCACTCGTCCGGCAGCCAGCACATGAGTCGGTTGCACAGTACTGCGAAGCTGAGTTTGGTCTCTTTCCCAAAAGCAGGAGCGACTCGTGGGCCATGGAGCTCCAGGAGCGCTATCCAGCGTAGCACATGACCCAGGAGCTCTTCAAGTTGAAGTGGGTCGCTTTTCACCTTCTCGACGGCTTCACGGACCTGGAGAATCGTTCCCGTGTGCAGCTGGTGCACGAAGAGCGCCAATGAATCGCTTGATGGCAAGATGAGACTGGTTCGCTTCACGCCGGCGACCGGAATGAGTGGTGGCAATGGTAGCTCTTCGTCATCCTCCTGCTGCTGATTGGCATCAATAGGTGGAATAGGAACACCATCAGCTGAATGATGACTATCAAGGCGGCTCTTGATACCAGTGAGCAGTTGAAATAGCTTTCCTTCAAGCACTGGTGGACAATTCGTCACGCTCTGAAGCACGTCGCCCAGGAACTGCAGCACGTCATCTCTCTCTTGTTTCAAAACGCTTTCCGACTCGTAGATGCGCAAAATGTCGGGAAAGAGCTGCAATTTCAGGAAACTCGCGCGGCCCCAAAGCCATCTCTTCGTTGCTTGTCTGCTGTTTGCATTCGTACCTCGAGTCTTGAATTGGAAGGCGTCCCAGTTAGTGCAGAAGCCCAGCATCGCGATCGCAACAGCCTGATACCCATGAGTTGCTTTCAGACGTTCCGTGACTTGAACGAGAAGCATACCAAAGTGTTCCTCTTCGATGACCTTCGCTTTTGCTTGAGCGTTGCCGCTGGGGTTCTTAGACAGAGCTCGAATGTAAGACGCCAGTGCTGGGAAGAAGATCTGGTCCAAGCCTCGTTGATACCTTAGTGTCGCCTCCAAACTCCACGCGCGAAAGTGACTGTGCATCTGGCTTTGCAGTAACTGGATAATGAGCTTGCTTGTGAACTGGCAGCTGAGCTTGCGTTCAGCTTGCTCGGTCACTGCAAACGTGACGAGTATCGAAGTCACGGCCTCTCGCACGAAGTTCAGATCGTCCTCAGAACGTACAAGAGGCCTTCGAGAAGACCCGTTCCCGCTGGATATCGATTTTTTTCCATTCTCTACGATGATCGCACATAGCACTCGCAGCATGTATCTTGTAAACGCAGTCTTAAACGCGTCATCTTGGGAGCTGTGGCTGTGTGAACTGGTGGTACTGTCGAGTTTGTCGTAGCAGAGTATGAGGCCATTTAGCCAGCTCCAACCAGCGTCGTCCCTTGCGTCGCCAGGCTGAGAAAGCTGCAAGACGCGATCCCAGAGTCTGCAGTAGGACGGCCATTGCGAGCCATCAGCAGCAACAGCACCACAGAAGGCATCAGCAAAGATAGTGAAGAGGGAATGCAAGAGCTTGACGAGTTGCTCACCGTTCACTGCTTCTCCGTCCGGACTCTTCTTCACGTTTTGAGACCATGGCACCCACTGCTCACCTTCACTCAGTAACTGCATTAGGTACGATCGACAAACTCCTGCGATAGAGTTGCTTGCCAATGTCGCTCTTGTCCTTGATGCGAAAGCTTGTCCTTGATAACAGCCGACGCTAGTGGTGAAGCCTAGCATTCCAAGACTGGCAATCGAAGTCCAGGCTTGCAGGAACAGCAGGATTGCCGAGAAGCAGTCGACCTGGAGAGCGCGCAGCACTTGGCAGACGAGACGATAACCTGGTAGAGAAGCCGTATCATCGTTGTTGAAACTGCGACTGAGTCTGGAGCTGACAGCACTCAGGATGCGCGCAAAGAAGTCAGCTTTCGCGCAGTGGACAATCACTTCATGCGCGTACACGTGCTTAGCTGATGACGAGAAGCGCAAGAGCTCTTTCTCCCACACGGTCCCCCAGAGCACCATGTTGACGTCCGATGCAGCGGCGCAGTCTTTCTGGTAGAGCGAGCTCCAGCGGGTTTGCCGATACTGTGCCACGCTCATGGACCACTGCTTGATAGCCCCTCGGTGGAAAAGAGACTGGTTCTGCTGGCGATGATGCTCAGCGCTCTCTCGCGTCGCCAGTCGGAGCGTCACGTCGGATCTCAGCAACAAATTGCGCAGAGCCGCGAGCTTCAACGCGACTGGCTTGCTGTTCATGTCTGAGAGCAAACGTCCGCTCTCAATACCAGTCAGTTGCCCTCGAATCGTCGAAAGCAGTCGCTGGAGCTCTTCCCACGGCGTCTTGCTCGCTGCTGCTGATAACGACGAGCTGAGATCTTCGGAATGACTGCAAAACGCGCATTGTGGTGCAAATGCACTACTGCTATTGCTGTTTGAAGTTAGCTCTCTGCGTCGCGGTGTCTTTCTCTTGGAAGTCGCATGCGCTCGTCTTGGTGTCGCTCCAGTGCTTTTTTCAGTATCGCTATTATCACCGCCACCACCACCCGCGAATGCTCTCGCTCGGATCTTCTTGTTGCTGTTGTTCGTCATCGCCTCCAGCACTTCTTCTTGTAGACTCGTGCACAAGTCTTCCACCAGGCGCTGTTTTGCAGTATCACTTTTCAGCAAACTGTTGTCTTCATCAGTCTCGTTTCCGCTTCGTTTAAGTACGATTTTTTCGAGCGCCACGTTGAGTAGCAGCATGCGCACGCGCAGCGGCAAGTCGCCTGTGTGGTTCTCACGCGCCGCCAGCAGCACGTCACCGAGTCCATGCGCGAGTGTATGTGAAACAAGTAGACGCACAAACTCAATCTCGCGCACATGCAGCAATCCGCACTGGTACAGGAGCACACAGAGCGACTTCACGCTCTGCACGACCACCGCGCGGCTCCTCGCGTACACTGCTGATACACTTGAAGACAGTGTAGGCGTGGCGAGCTTGACCTGCTGTTGTTGTGAGTAAGTGTGGTCGTACTGGTCGCAGAGCTCCTGCCATCGCGAGAGCACGTAGCGCTTGAGCACGGGGTGGCGTCGCAGGTGCTGCCAGTCGTCCGGCACTTGCTGCAGCGCGAGACACTCGCAGAGCGGGTGCGCCTGTGGCGATGCAGACCTGGAAGACGATGATGACGACGTCTGTGGTAATCGATGGTGCTGGTGGTCGTGGAGGAGGCTTCTGTGGCGTGGTGGGCGTGAGAAGAGCTGCTGCACGCCACGGTCGAGGGCGTCCAGCGCGGGCTGCATCCTCCAACGACAAGTGCAACAAAATGAAACACGAGACCAGGTGCGGCACTTTCGTACTTAAGTGAAGACCCAATGCAATTCAGGCGAGCAACACTGTGAGACTTGCATGGTGAACTTGGCTCATGTGAAAAGAATGGGAAAGCGAATAAAACATGTTTGGTTTGTATTGATGGTTGATGGACATGGAGATGGGGAGCTCGACAAACACGCATATCTACCAGTCGGAAAGCTTCCTGTCGTCACGCTCTCACCTCCGCTGCCACAGCTCGTAGCACAAATCCAAACGCGAGAGGATAAAAAAACATAAACCGTCGATTGCACTTCCGAAAACAGACCCGCGTGAACAAATGAATCTAAGACATAGAGAAATTCACACGCCGTCTTTCTTCACAAGCCAAACGAGACAGCACGCCAGCCTCACCCGCGATCACCTGACGCTCTTGAAATGGGAAATTGGTCGACAACGACGGCGGCGCGATCCTATGCTACTTAATATTGGTAGCCACCGCCGTAAGGGTTCACGCCTGGCATGCCGCCCATTCCCATCTGTGGCTGACCGTAGCCCTGGCTCATGCCCATCTGGGGTTGACCGTAGCCCTGGTTCATGCCCATGGCCGGGTTCATGCCCATGCCGTACTGCGCCGATGGGTCGTTGTACGCAGTCGCAGCGATCGCCATGATCGGCTGCAAACCGCCGCCCATGCCGTATCCAGCGTCAATCGAGGCCGCGTCCACCGCAGCTTCCTGCTTCACACGCGTTCGCTCGTCCAGCGTCTTCACCTTCTCGTTCAGGTTCTTGATAAACTGGATCATGTACGGCATCACAAAGTCGACGTATCCGTTGCGCCAAGCAAGCTCCAGCGCAACATCAGGCTTGATCAACTTGTAGCAAGTGAAGAGGGTCGCCGCAAAGCACTCCTTGTCGTGCACAGTGACGAAGAAACGGAGAATGTCCTCCGCGAGCTCTGGGTCGTCCGAGTCCGATGCGCAGTCGATGCAGTCCTTGTACATCTTGTCGGCCTTCGACAGCTTCACAGACTGCGGGTATCGCTTGTTCTTTCTGTACAGGTATGCAGCAATGCGACGGAACTCCAACAGCTCGTGCTTCTCCAGCTTCTGAGCCAAGGTGATCTGGTCAAAGTTGTCGTACGAGTCGATCGATTCGCGAAGGCTGACGTAGTCTTCATCTTCCACCAAGATTTCGTTCAGCGCTTCATTGACAGCAGACAAGTTCTCCTTCTGGACGTCCTTCAGGTACTCCACAACCAATGGGAGGTTGTTAGTCTTGCGAAGCTGGTGAACCACACGAGCATGGTCCAGGTTTGGGGTCAACACTTGCAAGAGGCGAGTGAGCTCCAGCGGGTGCTGCTCGAGGTAGAAGTTGATCGCCTTGTAGTGAATCTCCTGGTTGCGAACCTTCTGGATGCAGTCCAAGAACAGATCATGGGCGAAAGCGACTGGGTGGTCAACCATCGTGCGCACGGCGTTGTCGAACTGGCCATCCTCCTTGTACAAGTACACGGCATGGTCCCAGTGGAGTCCCTTCTCACAGGCACGCAGCACCTTCGACACGTTCATTCGCGTGTGGAAGATCTTGATGTGCTCCATCAGCTTGGTTGGCAGGTACTTGGAGTACAAGATAGCAAGCTCAGTGAAGATACCCGCATGGGCTCCTTCCAAGCCGAGACCCTGCTCCATCAACTTCAAGAGCTCAGTGGAGTGACCGCGGCGCTCGTAGTGCAGGATCAGCTCTTCCAAGTGATCTGGGTGAACCATGATGTGCAGGCCACAAAGACCGGCGAGACGGAACTCACCCACGTCGACACACGCGTAGTTGACCTCTTTCCACGTGCCAACCGAGTTCGCCTTGGTAGCGGCATCCACAGCCTCGCGGAACTTGCCAAGACGAACGTAACAGATCGCAAGCTTTGCGTTGTTGTTGATGTTCACGAACAACAGCTTTGCAGCGTTGTACATGCCTTCATCGTAGCATCTCTCACCAATGTTCTGGATCTGAGCGACGTTCGGGGCGGAAATGAACTCTTCCAAGTCAGAGTACTTCTCACACTTGGCGTACGCGTAGATGAGCGAGGTGTCAAGGTATTGCTCCTTCACGGTGTTGCGAGCCATCTTCAAGTATGGAATGAGCTCACCGTAGTCGTTGGCGCGTTCAGCAGCGGCAATCACATCGACGTACGCACTGGCATCGTTCGCCTTGATGAACGCAGACAATGAGTCATGAACCAAGTTGCGGTCAAGCTGGGACTTGGCCAACTTCGACCATACTTCAGACTCGTTGCAACGGTCAGCAAACTCGTATGCACGCTCGAGGTCGTTGATGTTGTCCAACAGGACAGCAATGGCGTCAACGTTGTGCTTGGTCTTCTTGTAGATCACAAACGCCTCTTCGTAAAGCTGGTACTGCTCGCCGACAGCGATGCGAGCGATATCCGGACCATCGAAGTTGTCCAAGCGGTTGACATAATCCATCACCTTCTCCTTGCCTGCCTTGATGGCAGTCAAAATCAACAAGTTCTGCAGGTTTCGGTTGTTGGAGAAATCCGTGCCTTGCAGCACGATGCGCTCAAGGAGCTCGATCAACTCGTTCGGCAGCTCAGCGTTCATGAACGCACGCACAGTCGTCGACACTTCGTCTGGGTTCTTGGTCTCTGGAAGAGCAGTCTGCACAACCTGGTCGATCAAGGCACGTCGGTTTGGAGTCTCAGCCTCGCCTTCCTCTTGCTTCACAAGGACTTTACCCCAAAGGTCCAAGTCCTGGCGCTCGACAAGGTAGCGCGCCAAGTCCTTGAACAAACCGTTCTCCGTGGTGACACGGATAAGGTCTTCATCGCACGCACCACCGGCACGACGGTACGCCAAGAAGGCAAGCGAGGGGTCGAGCTTCTCGCAGAACAGGCCGACCACCTGGGAGTCGTAGTACTGGTTGTTGCTCAGGAACTGCTGTGGGTCTCTGTTCAACGTGATGTAGATCTTACCAACCGCGTTGTGGGTAGCCGTTTCAGTGTTGCCCTGGGACACACGGGTCTCCAACCAAGGCTGGAGCAGACGAAGACGGTTACGCTTCTCAACTTGCTCGACCAAGTCATCCACTGGGCATTGCGGAATCTGGTTCAGCAAGTTCTTGATGTAGTCTTCGTTGCAGTCCAAGTCGAGCAGCTTGCCAACTACGATCGGAGTCTTCTGGGGGCTAACCTTCGTGACGTACACATCAATGTACTTCAGCAGATTGTTCGAGTACAAATATTGGGTCAACTCCTCCACGAAGTCGTAGCGGTCGCACACGTGGATCAATGGGCGCGGATCTTGCAGCTTCGACTCCTTCAAAAACTCTTTCACGCGGACAGCATCGTACACCGAAGAGTCACGGCACACACGCTCAACTTCCTTAAACTGGCCCATCTTGGTGGCAGCTTCAATGTACTTGAAGTGGACGTCCGCGTCTTGCGAAAAGTTGACGATAGATCCCAAGAAGTAGTACAAGCCGTCAAACGACTTGAATTTCTCGAAGATCTCAATCAACTCCTTGCCGCCGAGCTGTTCAGCGTACTTGGTAGCGACCTGAACAACGATCTGCAGGTTCTGGCGCATGTTGTGCGCCAGCAGAGCGTTGATCAGTTCCATGGAAACTTCACTGGTGAGAGTTCCGAAGAACGTGACGATGAACTCGTGGTTGATAGCCTGGGTGTTCACAACAACGCGTTTGAGGTCTGGAAGCTCGGTGTAGTGCTCCAACGCGCGCTGGAACAGTCCGGCCTTCTCACACAGAGCAGCAATCCGGGGCTTGTCGTAGTGCGAGAACATGTTGTTCGACAAAATCGCATCAGCGACTTGAGGAGATCCGCCGAGCAAGTTGATTTCCAGCAAACGGGTCTGCAGGAAACCTTCTTCGGGGCGGTTGTTCTTCAGGGCTTCAAGAAGGAACGCGGTAGTTTCTTGGATGCGGTTCACTTGCATGAAAATGTCAACGACTGAGTTCACGTCAACGAGTGGACCGTTGTCCGCGACAGCAAGCTTCTGCGCAAAGTCCAACGCGCCTTGTGGGTTCGCGCGCACCAAGTTCTGAAGCATGAAGGTGTAGTCGCAACGGAAGTTCGTCTGCACGGCGTACGCGACGATCTTGTCAAATTCACCACGCTGAACAAAGCAGTTGATCACCTTCTCTGGCACCTGCGCTCGGAGGTAGACGGAAAGCGCCATGGTGGTGTCAGACTGAGCGACAAGGTCACCCAGCTCTTCGGAGCATTCAAGCTTGTCCTCCGCGAGCCACTTCTGCAGAAGCTGACCACGTCCTTGCATCAAAACTGGTCGAGCGAGCTCAATCGACTCCATCTTGTTCAGCGTTCCCTTCTCCAACAGCACACTGAAGTACTGAAGGATAGGCTGTGGCTGACCTGGCTGGGCCGGCATCTGCTGGAAGCGCTGAATGGTTTGCGGAGTTCTCAAAGCACCCTGAGGAGACGCAGCGGCAAGACGAGCAGCACCTTGAGTGTCGTTCACAGAGACCAAGCGGTTGAACTCCGTAAAGTACAGTTCCTCGGCACCAGCCAAGTCCAAGCGCGTAGCCAACGAGAGCGCGAGCTGGGAGTCTCTCAAAGTGTTCACGACGTACGGCACGAGCTTGGTGCGGTTGATGGCGAACTGCAGAAGCTGACCACGGCGAGTGATACCAAGCATACCCTTCGACTTCGATTCGAGCGTAGTCACAAACGTGGTGTCTTGGGAGACGCGGGCGCGGTAGAGAGGCTTGCCCGTGTGCGCATCGAACAGGAAGAGGTAGCCCATCTTGGTGATCATAAAAATAACATCGTCATTCGGAGTGACCAGCATCGACACGGGGAAATCGTTCTGGGCGTCGGCAGCAAACGGGATGTTCGATGGCGGAAGACGGAAAACGCCACCTGGAGCATCTCTGTCGCGACCAACTTCCATGATGAACAGCTGCTGCGGGGTGTCGCCCTTCGTTCCAGCGAAAATGAGGACTTGGCCCGGATCGGTTCTTCCTGGAGGCGTCATTTCGGCAAACGCACCGGCGTGACCCTGCAGCACCTGGCTGACCTTCTTCTCCATGGAGTAAAGCTGCATATTGCCAACGATTCGACCGCCCTCGCCTTGAGCAATGCCAACGAGCAGCATCCAGTTGTTGTCACCCGAAGCTTCGTAGCTGATAATCTGGGTTCCGGCGCCGAGACTGGCGTGGCGGTCGAAGACCTTCACAGGCGCGGAGTCGCCTTCAATGCTCCAGTGGAACACAGCCGACGAGGTCACCAGTGCAATCAGGTTAACCGAAATCCATCGCCAAAATACCACCGGCTCGCTCATCAGGTGCGACTTCATCTTCGCGCGAAGCTCCATGTTGAAGATCTGAAGCTGGTTCTCTGATCGCAACGCAATCACTTTGCTAACTGGGTTCATGATCGCCGCCTCGGCGTTGATCGGTCGGCGCTGCACGCTGTTTCCGGCCGACAGGTCCACGATGACAACGCTGGCTTGTCCGTTCACTTGCTCGCACACGCAGACAAACTTGTCCGACTCCATCGTCGTCGTACCAAACTTGACATAGTCTGGGTTCACACCAAGGGCGCCCAACTGCACATGATACCACAAAATACAAGCACAAACGTCAAAGACCATGCCAGTAATTTGTTGTCAAGCGTCGTCATCTCTCTCTTTTCTTGGCAGTCGCGTACACGATTTCAATCGCAATTGCATCTGCTCCCCCTTTTTATTTTCCCTCATACAGCTGCTTTTTTTGCTCCCCACAATAAAAAAGATCGTTTTTTGTGTCTTTGAAGCGGGAGCAGGCATGGAGGAAGCGTATCGCGCACGCGCAAGCGAGGATAGAGAGAGAGCGATGTATAACCCAATACACGTGCAGCACACACACAGTACGTACGTTAAGGACTTCGCCAAAGGTGATTGGGAGATCTTGCGCCATGGTGCTGGATCTTCTTCTTTTCGCTCACGCTCTCGCTCTTCTTCTTCTTTTTCTTCGCTCGGACGGGATTCGCACAAAGACGACAGAAGCAGGACTGAGCTGGTGCTGATATCTCTCTCTGGTGCTGTGTTGCTGCTGCGGACGCCTTCGCTCGCGGATGTGTCTGCGACTGCCCCTCTTCCGTTTCACGACTGCGCGTTGCGTTTTGCGGCTTTGGGCATGAAGGGGAGAAGGGAGGAAAAGGGAGGGACGCGTGGCGAGGTTTTATTGGACGCTCTGGTAAGGTTTTTATTGGATGACAATCACTCTTGTCGTAAAAGATCGGCGATCGAAATCAAGCGCGCTTAAAAGTGGGTAAAGCGATTTGGGTGGCGTTGTTTTGTGGGCTCATACACACCCACGCGTATCTGTAGCCTTCGTCACTTGAGCGATGACAGTCGATGTCGTAACGCAGTGGCAAAGCTGCTGCCCTATACACGCGCTGCTTGTACACGCACGCCCTTGGGTAACCGCCTCGAAAACGATGCTCATAAACTCGTGCACAACAAAAGGCGAGTTGAAGCGGCAAGAGGCTGATTATTTGTAAGCGCGCTTCAATCGCTTCAAGGAGGGAGTTTCAGAGTTTCAGAAAAAAACAAAAATGAGGTTTAAATGCTGTTTTTTTTGGATTTTCGAGGTTTTGTGTGTCCAATAACAACGTGACAACTGTAATTTTGGCATTTTCGGCAAAAATGGAACGCAACCGCCCGCCAGAACGTCTAGTGCACCTGATGCGGCGTGCGCGTGGCAATGCACGCTGGCCCAATGCTCAAGCTCAAAAACAACACCATGAAGGTAAAACAGGTAAACTGGTATTTGCTGATACTTAGCCTTGATTTGAATGGAGAATGAGAGCAAAGTAACTTTCCTACTTTTAAGTTCAAGCCACACGCTCGCTCTTCTTACAATTGAAATTCCGCGGACGTTGTGAGCGTGAGGCCCTTCTTGGCCATGTCGTCCAAAAACACCTTGCCACTGGACTCGAAGCCAGTGACGGGCGACGTGCAGTCGGTTAGTAGGACCAGGTCCTGCATGCGGTCGGCCGGCCACGCGTCGGCGAGGTCGCGCACGGTGTAGTTCACGCAGTGCGAGAGTGCTTCACCGCAAATCACCACCTTGTCCGCGTGTTTGAGCACGTTGATGAGACTCTGGTTCAGGCTAGTCGCTGGGTCGTGCGGCAGTATGAACTCCGCACGCAGCGCCGAATAGTGCTCCGTGAACGAGTTGCTGCCCTTCATCACGTACTGGATCTGCTTGAGCGACTGCTTGGTCCACTCGAGCGCGGCGTTGCGCACGTTCTCGACCAAGTTGTGGCCGGGCGTGCCGATGATGCAGTGCTCGGGCCAGATGCAGAGCGTGAACTTGCCGCTCTTCTCGAGCGACTGCGTGTACGCGAGCACGTACGCCTTGAGGCTCGCGTCGCGCGGCTTCCAGACGCAATCGGCGATGTCCTGGCTCGTGATGAGCGTGAATGGCGCAGGCGACTCACCCTGCGCATTCTCCCAGAAGATGCCGTGCGCGATGTGGTAGCGCTGGTGCGAGTCGAGCGTGAACACGAGCTGCGCCAGGTGCGCGCTGTGCTGTGTGATGAACGCCGCGATGCGGTCGGCGTCGTCGTTCGCCGTCGGGATCGCAAGCGAGCCGCCCGGG
Source organism: Globisporangium okanoganense (assembly GCA_023334035.1). NCBI lineage: Eukaryota > Oomycota > Peronosporomycetes > Pythiales > Pythiaceae > Globisporangium > Globisporangium okanoganense. The sequence goes on along the minus strand of JAASFY010000129.1, from coordinate 21,439 downwards.
TGGAAGTCCACCTGCTGGTCGATCACGAGCAGGCAGAGCCCGCCCTTGATGACGCCGCCGGCATGCTGCGCTGCTGCGGTCACGTTGGTCATATTGGGTGCCTGGGCTGGAGTGGCTAGAGTGGCTGGAGTGCGTGTCTCGGAGGCTGCCAATCGTCGAATGGCTTCTTTGCTTGCCTTTTAAAACAAAAATCGAAAAACGTGCACTGCAACTTGGACCGCCTAACAAACCGGTACCGGTTTCGAAGATTTTCGAGTTGAAGCCACAAATTGATGGGGAAAAAATAATGAAAGGCGACCTTGGCCGAAAATAATAAATTTGAGATCTCACAAAGTTTGCTGCTTATATTTTCTATGTTGGAGACGTGGGCGAAACTCATTGCTCTCCTTTCGTTCAGCTTTATCACTGCTTAGCTACAGTTTGGAGAGAATGGACTTGGCCATAAAGTTCTTGTCCAGGTGCTTGAGCAGTTGCTGCGCGCAGTACCGCAGCAGCACGAGCTGCAAGATGCGCACCAAGATCTGCGTCACCGCCCAACCTCTTTTCAGCACAAAGAGCATCAACATGGTGTAGCCCATCACTTTCCCTTTCTTCTGCATGGACCAATCCGCTGGTGGGAGCTGGTTCGAGATCGCCTGCAGCTTTGGGAACAGCGTTTCGTCCAGCAGCGGCCATTTCATTTTCCCAGCTTGCACTTTTGTGATCAGGTGCACCAGCTCGGGGATGTACGCCTGCCACGGACGCTTTTGCGGTAGTAACGTGTAGTCCACGAGCGGCAATGCGACACGCATCAATGCGTCCGGGTCGATCTCACGGACTCGCGTAAAATCCGAGAGCGAGGCGCTGCCCAGCGTGAACAGGTCTACAGAAAGTCGACGTGACAGCAGGCTGTTAGCATAACCCACCACGCTATGAAAATAGTTGTCACGGTGACAAGGCGTACCTAATTGGTTCGTTTGTCGCGCCTTGATGAGCGCTTCGCGGAATCGTTCACTGCAGCCAGCAAGCAATGTCCTATTGTCCACAAACAGCTGTGTGTCAATTCATGTGTCTATTAATCCATGACGTGTGCAAATTCACACAAGCCTCACATGATGGAGTCGCTGCAGATCCACGTATCGCTCTCCTTGTCCACAGTCAATTTGTTCAGTGGCATCGACCCAGCCAGGTTCTTCAGTGTCAGCCGTAGCACGAGCTGGTACGCTCTATTGAAATAACAAAACAATTAAGAGCAATCCAAGTGCACAACAATGCAAGTCACAAAGGTTATCAGCGAGGGTTTTCCAACAACAGCACGGTAGAAAGCTGTTCGCGTGTTACCTGACAACGTCGTACTTGCGCCCAATCAACTCGCGTGCATAGCGGAGAAACTTCTCGCGCTCTTCGTCTGTCATTGGTACGCGAAGAACCTGAAGCAGATCATTGGTTAGTGAGAATGGCCTCATTAACACAGCGGAATTTGAACAATAGCAAGAGCTCGTACAACTGGTTGACGCTGAGGAAGCAGCAATCTCTCAAGCGGTAGTAGTCGTGCGGTTGGCATTCCAACGTGCAGCACGTGCGTTTCATCCAGTACGACGACCTGCGATTCCACATGCAAGCAAGCATTAGTTCATTACTGTAGGCAAACAAAAGTAGCAGCGTATGACGAAGTGAGCTTACCACGTGATCATAGTCGTTCGCAGTCAGATATCGCCCCATGGAGTACAGGAAACCGCTGGTGGTAATGAAAATCAAATCGCCTGGGGTGTTGTCAGTGAGTCTTTCGCAATAGACACATTGTACTCATCAGCTCTGCCAAAGCTGTCTTGTTGCAGCTTACCTGGCTTCACGAGCTGTGCAGCCGCGCGTGCAGCATCCTGCACTTCTTTCGGAGACCTACGTTTGATACAAATACATGCATGTGTCAGTAGACAGCGCTCTCTCAGCCAACATGATACATGGTCGTCCTCAATGGCACCTTTGGAACTCGTGCTCGTTGAACTGCAAGCTGTTGGGCGCGAGCACTTGCGCTGCTGACTCAATAATGCCGCCCACGAACGATGGCTCCTTGCCACTGCTGTCGTCATTCCCGCCCATTGCGTATCCTATCTAGCGCTTTATCGTATCCACCGATACTGTACACACAGCGGCGCCCTTGCTTGGACCTCCACGCAGCCAATCTTCGTCAACACTTTTTGCGTCATCCGAAGTCGAGTTTCGCTTTAAGCAACATTTCGCGCACCATCATTCTGTCAATGTGTTTCAAGCAACTTTCGTGCAACCTCCGCCAAGAGTCCAGCTGTCTTTCGGAAAGAAAAGAAGGACCAAACCGGCTCGAAGGATTTGTAGTCGCTTTTACTATGACCCTCTTTATCTATTGAGCGCCGTCCTCCAGACAACAACAACAGCAACAGACTGATAAAAGCCTGTGTGCGGAAACCAAAGAACGAAAGGAAAGGAGCGAAGGGGACGACGCAAGCGACGCCCTCGGTCTCTATCGCATCGCTTCTCTATACGAGTGAGTGACTGTGTGAAGGCCCGTAAGCGTCGGTGTCGTCACGCTCGCGGTCGGTTCATTCGCCGAATCAATCCAGCGAGGAATCAATCCAGGAGCGCCGTGCGAATAGAGAACGAACGATGCGGAGGCGAGGGGCGGCAACGCTCAAGATGACAATAGCAGTGGCGATGGCGGTGAACAGCGGCGTACACGTGGTCGCTCAAGTGGTGCTCGCGGACCCTGCCGTCGTAGTGGTGACGAGACGCCTCGCGGGCGCGTCCGAGGGCTACAACTTTATGTTTTACTTTGTGATCGGCGCGATGATGCTCACGTGCCTGATCTACAACATATTCTTCAAGCACAAGATGGAGGCGAATTTCCTGCGACAGCACGCGCTGCCGGAGACCATGCTCCGCCAAGACGTGATCGCGAGGTATGCGGCTGTGGGTTGTGTTCATTTGGAAGGAAGGCGCTTTGACGACTGACGGTGCGTGGTGTTTTTTAATGTGTTTCGTGATCGTTATAGTGACCAAGAGATGAATCATCTGTGGGAGTGTGAGGTGTGCTCCTTCAAAAGCTACGACGCCCACAAGACGTGTATGCTGTGCGGCACCGATCGATGTACGTTTCGCCCTGTTGCCAATTTTTGACGGTGTGATGAAAACATTATCGCTAACTTGAGCTCTTCGTGCTGTTTTCCTATGCCCGCAGCCTTCAAAATGGTAGACAGGCAGCTGAAATCGATGGAAGAAGGTGCTGAACCAGGGAGCATGTCGACGAAGGGATCGTCAACTACGAAATACATCCTGTACGTCGACGAGAGCACCAAAGCGAAAGCGAGTAGCAAGGCGTCTGCGCAAGCCAAGTCGTCGTCCAAGATCAGTCGAGATTTCTTCAAGCGAAAGCTCAGCGGCCTGAATCTGCGACAGCAATCTGCTCGTCGCCGTCACGAGTGGACTCGTGAGAAGAACGAAGAGGGCCGATTTGTGTGGGTGCGGAAGAAAAACTACTTGGACCGCAAAACACTGAAGAGCCTCCGCAGCTTGTCGTCTTCGTCGCTTCGTGAATCAATGTGCTCAACTAGCAGTGTCGGCTCGATCGGCGTCGTTTCAAGAATCGTGGTGTCCCCGAAGAACCCCACCGGTCGGATCGTCCTGGACATCCCTGAAGTCGCAAATGCCAATCGCTGCTCGGAAACGTCGCGTTTTTCATCTGAGGAGTTGGACCAGGTGCAATTGCTGCCATTCCAGCAGAAGCACGCCTGGTTTGTCCAGCACACTGCCGCGATGGAGGTGCCATGGGAGTATGGCCATCTCTTGCTGGAGATTGATCGAGACAACTTGTTGCACAACTCATGCGAGCAGCTGCTGTGGGCCACTCCTGATCAACTTCATCAGTCGCTGCGAATCAAGTTCGCCAACGAGCCTGGTGTTGACGCGGGTGGTCTTGTCCGCGAATGGTTTACTCTGATGACCAAGGAGGTGTTCGATGACACGACCGGGCTGTTCTACACCAGTGGAAACGGCGACGCGCTCATGATCAATCCTGCGTCGGCTGAAGCAAGCGTCGACCACCTTATGGTAAGTGGCAATGACATGCTTTGGACGAACCGCTGCCAGTGAACTGACATATTGTTTGTTTATTTTCTATAGTACTACCAAGCGATCGGCCGCTTCATCGGACGAGCTTTGTTTGAAGGCATCCTAATCGACGCCCACTTGGCATTGCCTCTCTGCAAGCACATTTTGGGGATCCCGATTACATTTTCCGATCTGGAGTTTGTCGACAATGATCTGCACAAGAACCTGAAATGGCTTCGCGACAACCATGGCGTTGAATCATTGGCGCTGGATTTCACGTACGTGCAACGTGTATGCATGTGATGCAGCGATGATGATGATGGTAGTGCTTATGAAATGTGTTGTCATGTGAACAGTGTGACCGTGGATCAACTCTCCGACAAGTCGAAGGTGAGCGAACTGGTACCGGATGGCGCAAACATTGCGGTGACCGAGGAGAACAAAATGGAGTACATCGATCTCCGGTTCAAGTGGATCATTGCCACGAGCGTCTCGAACCAGCTAGCGTCTTTGGTTCAGGGTCTCTTCGCTGTGATTCCACGAGAACTGCTTTCGGTTTTTGATCACCAAGAGCTGGAGCTCCTGATGTGCGGTATTCCAGAGATTGACATCCTCGACTGGAAATCCCACACGATCTACGTAGGTGAGCGCGATGAGCACATCACGGGGTGGTTTTGGAGTATTTTGGACGAGTTCTCGAATGAGCAAAAAGCACGCCTGCTCCAATTCACTACCGGCTCGGCTCGCGTTCCAGTGCAAGGCTTCAAGGCGTTGACGATGAATGATGGTCGTATCTGCCCGTTCGCGATCCAGTGCGTCAACAAGGAGGAGTGCTTGTATCCAAGAGCCCACACGTGTTTCAATAGGTGCGAAGCTTGTTCTCGATTTTCTTCGGGTGGCTTAATTTTCTCTGACGGTCTCTCTGGACGATGTGAATAAACAGGATCGATTTGCCTCGGTACGATACGGAAAAAGATCTCCGGATCGCATTGTCGCTTGTCATCCAGATGGAGGTGACAGGGTTCACGATCGAGTAAGAAACGAATCAAGTGAGTGAATGAGCTGTGTTAGACAAACGTCCGAAGCGAAGACGATGGTAGCAGTACTTGGTCGTATTTAGTGGGGAAAAGAAGCGTGCCAGTCAGAGAGTAAGCGGCGTGAAGGCGAGTGGCTCTGGTGAATTTCTTTTTGACTGTATCATTTTCGTGTGGCAGCTCTGGAAGCGTATAATTCACAATGAAGACCAGCCATGATAATTGGGACAAGACAGACGCAAGCTTATCATCCCCTGAAGAACATAAGCATCGTGAATGTAAGAATGTTAGGTGTGCTTCAGAGAAGCAGCTTTGAAACTTCAGAAGGGCTTTTGCGTGCAATACCTCCCAGACTTAATATTTACGTGCACCACATTATGGCGACTCATCAAATGCTAGGTGTTTATATCATATTATGACCTGCGACACCTGATAGGTGCTGAGCTTCCTTTGGTGCTGGATGGCAATGGATACGTATTGAAGGACAACTGTGTGCGAAGTGAAGCCGATGGCAATTAGAGCTTATTCCTGAATTCGCATTCGCGTGAACAAACAGCCAGCAACCTCTCCACCAAGCCAACCATGAAGCAACACGCCGCCCAGGCCGCGCAGCAGTGGCACCCTGCCAAGTACCTCAAGTTTGAGAGCCTGCGTCTGCGTCCGGCGCTGGAATTGCTCTCTCGTGTGCCGGTACTGCAGTCGCTGGCGCAGAATGGCGATGCTGCTGCACCTGCGATCGTTGACCTCGGCGCCGGCTCGTGCAACATGGGACCAGCTTTCCTGTACGTACACTGACAACTCTTTGTATCATGCTCGCCTCACAAGAGTGGCCAAATGACTTTAGAGTGTCGATGTTGTGATCTTTGCAGTGCGCGCTGGGCAAACGCCGACGTCACGTTCGTCGACACGTCCGCGTCGATGCTGGACGAGGGCAAAGCCAACCATGAGAGCAACACCTCACTTGACGCCAGTCACTTCAGCTACGTGCAGGACAGCTTTGAGAGCTACGCGCCGACGTCCCCAGTCGATCTCATCTACTCGAACGCGGCGTTCCATTGGGTGGACATTGAGCGCCAGGCCACAATGCTAAAGAAGCTCACGTCCTTCCTCAAGCCCGGAGGCGTCCTCGCGTTCCAGATCCCCGACACACGCCAGCAGCCGAGCCACCAGCTCATGCGCGAGGCGGCCGTGCAGCTCGGGCTCGCGGACCAGGTCGCCAGTGTGCGCTGGGTCACCTGCGAGCGCGACCCGTCGTTCTACTACGAGCTCTTCAAGGGCATCAACATGGACACAGAGCTGGATATGTGGGCGACCATTTACGCGCAGGTCATGGAAGGCGAGAACCCGGTCGCGGACTTCACGTCGTCCACTGGACTCGGTCCGTACTTGGAGCAGCTCGGCGGCCGCGACCAGACGCCCACGGCTAAGCAGTTTGAGCAAAAATACCGCGAGCTCATTGCGCAGGCGTATCCAAAGCAGCAGGACGGCAGCACGATCTTCAACCTCAAGCGCTTCTTCGTCGTTGTGGTCAAGCCAATGGACGGATAAGAGAGTTCTAGATGCTATCAGGTGAGTGGCTTATATGTCTATAGCGCCATGGACTCCATCATCTCTAATGCGTTTACCTCTACAGAACATTGCGGAGATGCCACAAGATGTGCCCATTGCTCGTTTCATTTTGTTATACTGGTACAGTATCTCGCGTCCGGTCTTGCACACATCGCATGTTCATAACGGACGACTGAGCTCAGCCAATGCATAGGGATGATTCAACAAGTGAAGAGAGCAATGGACGGCGATCGACATGGCTGTTGGTTTTCAAATTCTCTCTCGCGTCGGCTCTTCTCCACCACAGCTCACTCTCCAAGTTCCCAGGTCCAGCAACCAGTCTCTGTCGCGATCTCCAAGGCTTCAAGACCAACGCCTGCTATGAAGTTCTACGCTGCGATTCTCGCTGCAGCGCTCTCTGTATCGTCGGTGGTGGCGTCTCCGAGCCCCATGCGAAGCCTCGAAGAGCAAGCCACGACCAAGCCAACCTGGGTCAGCAATCTCACGCCGATCGCCAACACGGACCAGTTCCACATGAAGCCTGTGCGCGCGCTCCATGTGCGCGTCCAATCCGACGCCCCCGCCTGGGACCCGACCAACAAGCTCTTCACGCCCAGCGGGGCGCCACCTTGGAAGAAAAGTTCCGCAACGCACTCGACTCGATCAACACGGCGTCGGTCGAAGGTGCGCTCATGAACGTCCAGGTGGAGGCGATCAAGTACAACTCACGTTCCGAGGCGACCAAGTGCCAGCGCAAGGACAACGTCAAGTTCGTGGTCTTCTACGACATTGTCTTTGCCCAAACGAACGAGACGGTCGCGCTTTATGAGACCGAGCACGGGCCGTACGTGTCCATGGCAGATGGACAGTGCTCCACAACAAACTCCAAGGCTTGCCAGTCCATCAATGGGGACAAGGGCGAGCCTCAGCTCGGACCATTCATTGGGCGAGAGCTCAAGGACGCGGACCCGCGTGCCCCGTACCCAAACGCGAGTCTGTTTTCGTTCCCCAACTCAGCCGTGACGCTAAAGTCCGCCAACAAGACCGAGGCGTTGCGCAGTACAACACGTTCTGGCCTCTGTGCCTTTGACCACAATCATCCCACCGGCAATGCCGATACAGAGCACCATGTCGTCCTTTGAACCACGTTGTTCGTCCGCACTGACATCCTGCGTCTTGGCCATAGCCTTGGCCAACGTCGGGTACGTAAAGCCAATTGGTTTTACCACGCAGCCCGTCTCGCCAGGAACAGTGCACGCAGTGCACAGCTGGCTGTAGAGCGAGCGCTTGCAGCCAAACCGGCCATTGCACTCCTTGACATTCAGGTAGCACGCTGGATTCTGGGCCGTGAGCTCCTTGATCGTCGGTAGCGCCGTCATCGTGTTGGCGATGAGCGTCGCCTCGACCTGGGCCGACTTTTGCAAAACTAGCATGGATCTGTACGCGGCCACGAGCTTGGTCGCGCGCCTGGCGTTTGCTGAGCGGCTCTGCGGACTTAGCCAGAATTTGATGCTCTCCTGCCACATGCCGTTAGTAGTCGAGGCCCTGAACTCGACGCGGCCGTCCTCGCAGAACTCGCGAAAGCTCTTGTACGTTGACGTGTTGGCCCTGTTGTTCATGGCTGTGATGCCCACGACGTTGTCAAGGGGGACCCAGCCGGCGATGCGGTAGTTGTACGTGCACGTGACGCCATTGGGGAGCTTGTCGTGCTCGCAGTGCTCGTCGCGGTCCGCCAGCAGCGCCGCCGCATCCGCGAGCCCAAGCTCAAGATGGAGCTGCTGAGCCCCACCACGCGCGCGAGCGGACAGCAACAGTGTGTCGAGATCGCCATGCGTCTCGAGAAACCAGCGCTGCCGGTGGTAGCGGTCGCTTAAGCACAGTGAACTTTGATTCGAGGCGTGTAGCCATTTATCAGCAGTTTTCAACTTCAACAGGAGGTTGAGCCATCTATTCAAGATGTTACTGTACGCATTCTCGTAATTCAGTTTATTTCCATCCACTTAATATATATTTTGAGCCATTAACAGGTATAATGTACTGATACAAAGTATATACTATCAGTACATTTTTAAGTAGTGTCGCAAATGATAAAACGGCTCTAGCTTGTTGAAAGGGCGTTGCGTGAATAGCTCCATTCCACCACCGTCAGGCATCACTCACGAACCAGGAATTAGAGCTCACATCCCACAGCTGATAGCCACCACCACAGCAAGCATGGGTCCGAAGAAGGGCAAGAAGGAAAAGAAGACCGGCAAGGGCGCGAAGAAGGCCGCACCGGCAGACGAGAACGACCCGTCTAAGGAGAACGAGGCCGAGCGGCTCGAGCTCGTCAAGGCCGCGAAAACGCTCCTCGAGATGACGAAAAAGGAGGAACAGGCGTTTAACGAGTTCCAGCAGCAGCGCGAGAAGATCAACTACTTCTGGATCGTCGAGAAGAAGAACTTTGAGGACCGCAAGGCCGAACTGCGCAACAAGGAGCGCGAGCGCCAGGACCTCGAGGAGAAGCACCAGGTTGAGATCAAGGTGCGTCCGTTAAGTGCGCTTTTTGTGTTGGCTATTGCCTGGGTTTATAATGGGAATTTTCGCTATCTGTCTGTCTATTAGGTCTACAAGCAGCGTGTGAAGCACCTGTTGTATGAGCACCAGAATGCGGTCACGGAGCTCAAGAAGGACATGGAGAAGTCTTTGAAGCTGTCGCAGGACGACTATAGAGACAACGAGCGCGAGCTCAAGTCCGACAAGCGGCGGCTTAAGTTCGATTTAAAAGAGATTGAGCTCTCGCACGAGGACTACCTCAAGAGTCTCAAGCAGGAGCAGGACCGGCGCATCACGATCCTGCGGCAGGAGTTTGAGCGCCACGCCAAGGAGCTCCAGCAGAAGTACGAGCGCAAGCGGAAGGTATTTCGAGACGAGCTCGAGGCGAAACGCAAGCAGGACACACAAAAGATCGAAGAGCGCAAGAATCTGCACATTGCGCATTTAATGACTGCGCACGAGAAGGCCTTCGGGGAGATCAAGAATTACTACAATGACATTACGCACAACAACTTGGACTTGATCAAGAGTTTGAAGGAAGAGGTGAGCGAGATGAAGAAGAAAGAGGCCCAGGACGAGAAGCTTATGTTCGAGATCTCGCAAGAGAACAAGCGCATGTCCGAGCCGCTCAAGCGCGCGCTCCAGGACGTCGAGAAGCTCCGCAAGAACATCAAGGTGTACCACGAGGAGAAGCTCGACCTGCGGTCCGCCAAGGCTCAGCTGCTCGTGCTCGAAGAGGAGTTCGCGACGCTCTCGTGGGAGTTTGAAGTGCTCCAGCAGCGGTACGCCCAGGTGCAGCGCGAGTACCGCGAACTTAACGACCAGTTCCAGAGCAGCATCTACGACGTGCAGCAGAAGACCGGCCTGAAGAACCTACTGCTTGAAAAAAAGATGGACGCCATGACCATGCGCCTGGAGCAAAAAGATGCCGAGCTTAACGAAATCCTGCTGCACGCCAAGCTTGAGCCAGCGATCGTCGACCGCGTGAAAGGCCGACTCGAAGACATCATGGCCAACAAGAGCCACGACCTGCGCGAGCTCGACAAGGAGCTGGGCAACATCGCGCGGCTGCAGAAGGAACTCGCGACTGCCATGGAGCTCAAGATGAGCGAGTACGGGTTGCCGCTCGACGAACTCGGGTTCACGACGCACACGCGTGGACTGCCTGGAACCTCAAGCGTGACCCCAAGCGCCGTGAAGACTGCCTCAGTGATGACAAAGAAAGCTCAACCACCAGCGCCAGTGTCTGGGGTCCTAGCACTATCGCCTGGCAAAGCTGTCGGTGGTGGCAACAATAGCAACCAGACGTCTCATCGCATGTAGAATCCGTGAGCTTGGTACGTTTTCCAGCTTGAAAAGAGAATCTCTAGGTACGAACTTTCATGTTAGCAGTAAATAATATTAATAAAACGATTCACACACCTGTTTCAGAAGAAGAAAAAAACGAACCTAGAGAGAATTCTCAATTTACGGTGGGAGCATGAGGAAGCCGAGCTTCTCGACGCGCGTGTCCAAATCGTCGAGCTTGAGCGCCACGGCGCGCTCAAAGAACGACAGCTGCGCGTTGATCTCGTGGATCGTCGACACTGCGCTCACAAGCGGACTCTTGGGCGCATCACGTCCATGCTGCTGCTGTAGTTGCGAGAGCTGCTGTGGTTGTTGCTGGGGCGTCGAGTGGAGACCCATTGTGCTGCTGGTCAGGTAGACTTCTGCGTAGGAAGACGCGGGCGTCGTGTGCGCTGCTGATACGCTCATGTTCATAATGTTGTTGCCGCTGGTCTGTTGCTGTTGCTGAGGCTGAGGTTGGTGAATCTGGACCTCGTCGCCCGAGAAGAGCATTTGCGCCATGTCCATCGCCGGCACGAAGCGCTCTGGGAGTCGGCCGATCTCTTCGTCGTTGAGCGCCTTGATGCCATGTGCGCGCTTGAAATGGCGCAGCCAGTTCATAACCGTCTTGTTGGGCACGTTCGCGTCCTCGCCAGAGTACTGCGAAAAGAGCTCCTTGGCCTTCTTTGAGAGCGCATCGGCGACGATCGCTCGTCCAAGCAGCCGCTGGCGCACAAGCCACCGGTAGAGCTCCTGCTCGACGCCTGGGTGGTACACGGACGTGACCTTGAGCGTCTTGCGCCGCAGACTGGCGACGTGCGAGGCGTCCACGCAGAATGAAAGAATGCGGTCGCGGTTCTTCTTGATGTCCGACACCTGCTGGCGGCTGATGCCGTAGGCGTGTGCGAGCGGCAGCGGTTGCTCGCCTTCCTCCAGGCGCTGCAGCACCTGCTGTTTCTCGAAGATCGACAGCACCACGCGCTTGCGCTTGTTGGTGTTAATGTTGCTGGACAACGCCGGCTGGCCGCTGCTGCCGCTCGACGCAGCGCTTTCGTTGTCCGCTGCTGCACTCTCATCACCGGATGCTGGCGATGCACCTGTTGCTGCTGCTGGAGATGCCAGAGCGCTGCTGGGGCGCTCGCGGTCGCCGATGACGGCGTCTCTGGGCGTGCTTGGGAGCATTTTCGCTGCCACGAGCTCGTCGAATGGGGATGCCCAGAATGGAATGACCGGAAACCGTCGGGAGGGGAGCTGTATTTGGGTATATAAGCTGGGCTTTATCTGTTCCGAGTGTCAATAAATGTGAGTTAAACAGGTAAATGTCTGTAGTAGTTGTAATGTATTGCTAGTTACAGAGGTAAATATCTATAGAGCTCTCTATTACGAGCAAGTGCCGTATAAAATTGTCCGGTTGCGTTGTTGCGCGGTAAACTATCCAGCAAGTATACACATATTTACAAAAATGGACAGTTTTTAAAAAATAATGTAAAAAGGAAGCAATTTCGCTGGAAATTATTTGCAACAGCTGAGGATGAACGCACCGCCAACGTCGTCGTCGTCAACGGGCGCGAACATGAGCGCCAGCGCGGCTGCTCCTGGGGGCCCAACAGCAGCAAGCACATATCACATGTCGCACGGCAACACGCGCTGGAAGTCAGCGTCATCCGCGCATTCGAACGTCAACAGTGCGTGCACATGTTGTCATTTGCTGAGACGCGTCCTTCTAGACTCATTATATTGTTGTGTCTGTTGTTGTTGTTGTGTGTAGCTTATCGGAACATGATCCTGCTGGAGAAGAAGCGCAAGTCGCATGAAGTGGCTGTGGGTGACGTGAACAACGGTAACGCTGTTACAATACTTTCATATCTGCCCTGGTGTTATTTATTGAACAGCACTTGGACTTACAGTCGATTCTAACTTGACGAATGCTCTTTCTTGCTTCCTGGTAAAGCGCTGCTGGAGGAGACGCTCGCGGGATTGCGCAGCACAGCGCGCGAGCTGCAGAACGACAAGTGGATGTACGAAGACGTCCGTATTTAAATAGAAAAGCAGCCAGAGTCCTCTTCATGCATACACGACTGGGCTTGAATTATTTGTTGTTCTCTGTTGTTGCCATTATTCTTCTCAATCGATAAAAGTGTTCACCAAGCAGTAGGCTGACTGACTGCAACCGATTCTTCTTGTTTGTAACGACAGAACTTCGTCGCTCCCTCCGTTTCTTCACATCACTAAAGACCAGAAGCGAACGGATGGGTGGGTGGAGAATTTACTGACGCTTCTTGAATTCCTCGAGCAGCGTGGCGCCGAGACGAGCTGGCGAGCGCGTGACCGCGACGCCGGCGGCCTCTAATGCCGCGAACTTGCCCTCAGCCGTGCCCTTGCCGCCCGAGACGATCGCGCCGGCGTGGCCCATGCGGCGTCCTGGCGGGGCCGTGATGCCGGCGATGAAGCTCACCACTGGCTTGTTCGGGTCGCCGTGCGCCATGAGCCACTCGGCGGCCTCCTCTTCGGCCGAGCCACCGATCTCACCAATCATGATGATGCCTTCGGTCTCTGGGTCGTTCGTGAAGCGCTCGAGGCAGTCGATGAAGTTCGTGCCGTTGAACGGGTCACCGCCAATGCCGATGACCGTGGACTGGCCCAGGCCGACCGCGGTGGTCTGGCCGACGGCCTCGTACGTCAACGTACCCGAGCGCGAGACGATGCCGACCTTGCCCTTCATGTGGATGTGGCCAGGCATGATGCCCATCTTGCACTCACCTGGCTTGATGATACCTGGGCAGTTCGGTCCGATCAGGCGCGTCTTGTTCTGCTGGCTCAGGTACCACTTGACCTTGACCATGTCCTGCTGCGGGACGCCCTCCGTGATGGCCACGACGAGCGGGATCTCGGCCTCGATGGCGTCGATGATCGCCTGCGCGCAGAACGGTGGTGGCACGTAGATCACGGACGCGTCAGCGTTCGTCGCCTTCTTGGCCTCGAGCACGGTGTTGTACACTGGCAGACCGAGGTGCGTCGAGCCGCCCTTGTTCGGGGTCACGCCGCCGACCATCTTGGTGCCGTACGCGATGGCCTGCTCCGAGTGGAACGTACCCTACAATATATACATACAACACGCATCATTAGCACTCTTGAAGCGGCATTATATGAGGGGGAAGCCCATTATAAGAGACACAGACACATAATACACCGTGACGACAGATCGATCTCCCCCACTGTTAAAAAGAGCTGCTGGGTTTTGTAGTTCGTACCTGCTTGCCGGTGAAGCCCTGGCAGATGACGCGCGTGTCTTTGTTGATCCAGACCTTGGCCGACGCGGACATGGCGCGCGCGTGGCTGGCGATAGCGCTCACGGGGGTGGCGCGCACGAACATGTTGCTACTTGCTGCTCTCTTGGTGCTGGCGGCGAACTTGTTTTGTGTGAGCTTGTGCGGTGGTGGTCGGTCTGCCCCCTTGCTTTCCACCACAAAATGCAAATACGGAACTACAATTATAGACAGTTTATCCGTTATTTCTACTTTTTAGAGCAAGGAAAATTTGAAATTACAGATATAGACGTGTCAAATTGATGACTCGTCAAGTGAAGTTGAACCAAGATCGCACCAATTTGTGTTATATAACGTTATGTTAAGTAGCAAATCACAAACCTGTGAACTCGTCGAGAAAATCGATGCTTGAAAATGATATGGAAGCAACACGTTTTGCTCGTTCACTGCGTGTGTATGTTGCTGTATTAATTCTCTCTCATGGCTTATCACTTTCCCACGTACTGGTACGCACTCTTTATATCTGCTGTATGCCTCCTGCTCTCTGTCTAGTAGTGACTGTTGCGAATCACGCGCTCCGAGCTGTTCTGGATCTTGACAACTTCGTACGGGATCTCGTGACGCAGCCAGAGGCGCAGTAGGCGCTCTCGTCGCTCCTGGTTTAAATACAAAGGGCGGCCCTTGTTTAGTTCGCGGTTGCGCTCGCCAAACTCCTCGCCGTACTCGTCCACGTACAGGCTGCCGACGTACGCCGACAGTTTCCAGTACACGAGCAGCACGGCGCCCTCGAGCACGAGCAGGAACATGCCGCTGCCCCGACCGCATTTCTTCGCGTGCACCGTGCACGCGCCCGGGTTGGACTCCTCACGGTACCCGTTCTCGGTCTTGAGCGACGGACACGTGTTGGCGGCACACAGCAGTGCGCCACAGAGCAGACACACGGCCGGGCGTGCAGGAAATTGGCTGCACGACTCGCACTTGCGCTTCGCGAGCTCCGAGTAGAACTTCACGTACGCACGTGGCAACGAGCGCAGGTACCGCGTGCGACTCGAGCCCGAGGCAAACAGCGAGATCGTCGAGTGCATCGTGTGCAGGTCGCGGCTCAGCACGGACGTCAGACTCAGGCTTTGCGGCTGTGGTTTGTCGGCGTTCGCGCCCGTGAGCCATTGTTGCAGGATCGCATGCGGGTCGCTCATCTCTGCGTACGTGGCCTGGAACCGCTCAACCCATCGCGAGAGCACCGGTCGCAGCTCCGAGTCCACGGGCAAAAGACAACCTATCTTGATGAACCCGTGGTCTCGAACGTCCTGGGACGTGGTGCCCGACGGCTTGGATGTCGCCGGCTGAGACTTTGGAGGTCGAGACTTGAGCAGAAAGACAGCAACGCGCACCATCGGCACGACCTCGCACGCGACAATGTTCAGCAGTTTCTTCTTGTCCGCCACGGGGTCCAGGACATGCGGAAATGCCGTCGCGCAGGGCACAGTCAGAGCAGTCAATAATGTTACGAGCTGGTCTGCGGCGTCGTCTTCGCTTGTGGCCTCCGGATCTTCAAAGAAACTCTCAATGAAGAACTTCACGTTCTTCTCCGAGTACTCGAGCTGCTCAACCATGTTGTCCGTGAACTCCTCGCTCCTCGTGACCGCGTACCATACGAGCGTCTGCACCACGCGCGCGAGCACGACGAGGCGGCAGATGTACACAGCTTCCTGCTCACTACGCGCCAGCAAGAAGCCCTTAGCGAGCACGCTGCCCAGATGGTTCAGCAACAGCGGCTTGGCTGGACACCGAACTTTTCCCCATTGACTCTGCTTGCGGGTCTGCGTCTGCGTGCTCGGGTGCTCGGTTTCGAGCACGATCGTGCCGTCGCTGAGCACATCCGAGCCACCGTAGTAGAGCAAATGGCAGATCTGCTCGCGAAGTCCACTGGCCGAGGTATCGGGCGATGGCTTGGGACGCGCGACCTGGTCCAGCATCTGCGGCAGGTAGCGCATAGCCTGCAGCAACCGCTGCTCGGGCTTGATTTGGTCGTTCTCCTGCGTGCTCAGGAACGTGCACAGCAGCGTGTGGTAGAGCGCATTGCAGCCCGACGTCGTGTACCGTTCAGGGCGTGATTGCTGCATTGCCCCACACGCGACGCGGTGGATCGCCATGCACAGCGTCGACAATCCCTGCTCGAGCCATCGCTTCTGCGGGGTGTTGTCGCCCCATTTCACAGCAGCAGCAGCAGCAGTCGAGGACTCGTTGCCGACTGGGACTGCGGCCTTTTGCTCTGTATCATCTTCTTCGATATCGATATCCATTGATTGATCTTTGACTTTGCCGTTCTCTACCAGCCATTCGATCAAGCCATTCTCTGAAGCTAATGACAATGGTGATAATGACTGGGACGTTGTCGTGTCCTCCGTCATATCGTTCATTTCATTTGCTGTCGTCGGAATCAGCACATTCGAGATGGACTTGCAGAGCGGACAGAGAAATTCGTTCTTCGTCACGTCAACCGCGTTCAGCGCGTGGCGGTGGTGGCCACCCGTGATCGCGCGCTGGAACTGCGATTCGTGGTACGACTTCCAGCACGTGTGGTGCACCGAGTGGCCGCACAGTCGCACGTGGATCGGCACGTCTTCTCCAACGTGCATCTCGTCAATGGGCGTGCTCAGAAAGCGCCCTTGGTTGCCACCGTTCAGACGCGAGAACACGGGCGAGCACTGCGCAAAGCCAATGTAGCACATGAAGCTGTCTTCCGAGTCCACCGAGTGGCACATCGCGCACTCGGGCAATGCATTCTCTTCGCTCAGCGCTGCAGTCGCATCGTCGCCCATGTCCACGTCTCCACCCGTGTCCAGTAAACCTGTTGCTTGTGCTTCCCCATCCTGCGCTGTACCAGCAACACCGTCGGCAGTAGCCTCGTCGTCCTCGTCGCCACCGGCACGCGCACCGTCGCCCATCATCGCCTTCATCTGCTCAGCGAACGCCGCCTGCTGGCGCTGCATCTGGAGCATCGCGCGCATCTGCGCCTCCTTTCTGCGCTGTGCAAGCTTGAGTTTTCGGTCTTCTTCCTCCTTTGAGGCCTTCTGCGTCAGCTGGTACTTGAGAATCAGGTCCCTGCAGCCATCGTCGATGCGCGAGAGCCGATGCAGCAGCCAGTCCACACCTCGTCCGATCTCATGCTTCTGGTCGCCGTCCAAAGTCACCATGCCTTCGCCACCGCTCGACACCGACCACGGGTTCAGCTTCAACAGCAAGTCCAGCACGGGTGGGTGAGCCTCATCATAATGATACATGCTCTCCTGTTCGCTCGTGACCCACTCGACAAAGCTCTCGACGAGCTTGTGTGCTTCTTCCAAGTATGCCTTGTCCGACTCGACGCCAATGGGCATCGACGCGACGTACCGGACTTCCTCAATGACGTACAGCTGCAACGTAAACAGGTGCACGGCACGCGAAAGCAGACTGAGGCTGCTGTGTGGGTCCCTCGTTGCCTTCCAGAAGGCTTCGTACACGACTCTGCGTGCATCCGCATGGAGAATCGACACGCGCGTGATACGGAATCCCTTTGGACACGGCAGGAACGTGTTTACCATGGGAAAATCGAGCCACGACGAGTGTGTGTTGTTCGGACTGCCGTCCTCCTGTTGCGCTTCACGAGCTTTCGAGGACCGCAGGCGTTGCTGGAACCAGTTCTCGTGCGCAAATTCGTGCTGTTTGCGCGACAAATGGATGAACGTCGGGTTGTACTCGGCAAAGAGCTCAGGCTTGAGTCGGTACTGGAACTTGCCACCGGCTGGATCACCACCACCCAGCGCCGAAGCATTCGACGATGGGACACAGAGTTCTTTGAGAATATGGTCGAGAATCGCACCACTGGAGAAATTGCTCGGGAACAAATTCTCGTGCGCCAAGAAGAACTCAGTCGTGATCTTTGACAGATCGCTGTGGGCACATGGGCCCACACAGAGCCGCTGGACAATTTCTCGGCGCAGGTAGGGCGTTAAGCTACGCAGTGGGTCCTCACCCGACACTTTTGGTGGCAGCTCGGATGCCAAGTGACAGAGCAGCGTCAGGCACTCGGTCACCATCAACTCGGTCGTGGGCTCAGGCGACTCGCCCTCAAACCACTCTTCAATGTCAAAGCGCGTGATGATCGACGACAGCATCCAGTCAACGCGCATAAAGTGGAAGCCAAACTGGAGCAGCAGCAGGTCGACGTCTCGGAAGCGCGTGCAGAACGGTGGCTCGCCGTAGTTCATGCTGTGGCTGATCACGGACGACCCGTTGCGCACCCACATGCTCGAGTGGACCTGCGCGTCCCAGACGATCGCCTGCAGCACGGGCTCAATCAAGTGCACCCGGTGCCAAAAGCCCAGCGGGCTGTCTTGGTCGTGCACCCACAGCGACTCGTCGACCTTGTCGGCAGACGTGCGCAGGAGCTCGTAGAAGATATCCAAGCCAAGTGGGGAGTTGCTTAGTGTCCGCACGAGCTGTGCGATCGTGCGGTGCAGTGGGAAATGGCACGACACGGATGTCTCGACCTGGTCCGGACGCAGCGTGTCGCCCACCATGTAGTCCGGCGGCGGGAAGTACTTGCGCGAGGACGCGAGCCAGAAGTAGTACGCTTCAAAGATCGGCCTGGCGATCTTCGTGATCAGCTCCTGAAGCTGCATCGGTGTTCGTGGTTGTCCCCCATGGGCCTCGGAAATCTTGAACGCGTTCAGTACGATGAGTGTGAACTCGTCCGAGACCGTTGAGGCAAACTCGACTGCAAACAGCCACGAGCGCGACTCGGTCTCGACGTGATCGCCGACGCGGCGCACCTCGGCGCCAATGCCCTGCACGTACGACAGATATAGCAAGTACGCGGCATACCTGGACCCGTTCTTCTCCGACACGAAGGCCTCCGAGACACCTTCAATCTGGAGCGCATAGCGCAAGTCCAAGAGACCGCACAGGTAGCGGCGATGCAGGAACACGGGTGAGTTCACGTCCAGTTCGCATTTTCCAGGGATCTCTGTATCAGGCGGCAAGCGCAGGAACCTGGACACCTGGGAGGCTTTCCGCACGACCAAGCCCTGCGCCTGGGCTTCGAGCTCCATGGCCTGTAGGTCCACGTTCTTCAGCGTCGGCTCGTCGAGTCGGCGGATCGCGATCGCCAGCAGATCCCACACGCTCACTTCGTTCGCCTTGTCAGGGTGCAAAACACACGCGAGACTGTCCCAGTTCCCATCAAACGGGATCTCCATGAGGTCGAGCTTGGGGCGCCGACGCAACGTCTCAAGAATCGTGTTCGTAATCACTTCGAGCAGCTCGTACTCGGACGCGAGAAGCTTCACAAAGCTCGCGCGGTTGAAAAACTGGACACCAAACGTGAGGATCGTCGAGCTCACACTGCCGACGCCCGCGACGTGTTCGCGGTAGAGCTGTGGGTACGACGACGTGAACGCGATCGCAAACGATTTCTTGAAAATCGGGTCCGCGAGCAGCGCCATCAGCAAGCTGTGGAGCGCGTCGCTGCCACTCTTTGGTAAGTACGAGTCCGCGAGGATGACGGAGCACAGTGTCGGGTACGTCGGTGGCTTTGCTCCGCTGTTGCCAGAGCTCGAGCCAGAGTCCTCTTTCCGGTCGACCTGGAGAATGAACTGTTCGCAGATCAGGCGACAGATGCCGTCCGACAAGTTCGCCATGGACACAAGCCAGTGAAGCAGCGAGTTCATGACCAGGAGCTTCGCGACGTAGTCGTTCGAGACGATCGACGAGAAAATGCCGTGCGAGAAGAGCGCCTCAGCGAGCTCGATCGCCTGCTCGCGCGTGGCTTTCGTGCGCACGATCCCCTGCCGCTGGCTCACGATTTCCTCGAACTTTTTCATGTGAAACTGGTCGGTTCGTAACCATTTTACAATAACAGCAAACAAATGAGAGTTAGAATCAATACTGGCGTTCAGGAAGCAAGATTCTAAAATACGTACGGGCAACATGGGGTGCGCTAGTCCCAGCGCGGTCGTGAAGTCCTGGGTGCTCAAGTACTCGTTGTAGTGCACGACGACGCAGTAGCGCACTTCCGGTGACGCGTCGGCGAGCTTCTTAGTCACTTGTTCAATGCCCGACTCGTCCAAAACGTACGCATACCGCGCTTCCTCAATTGTGTTCAGTACGAACTTCATAACTTCGCCAATGCAGTCCCGGGAGTTCACGAGGATGTCGTGGGGTAACAGACGCAGCGGATCGGCATCTTGCGCTCCCTGGTTACGCATACAACAAGCCGTATCTTCGTTAGATATCAGCAGTTTTTTTAATTGCAGAAAGGATTTAATAAAACGTACCTTGTGGCTCGTACAAAAGCCGTCCGCGGCCCATGCTTCCGTGTCGCCGCAGTCGCAGCAGCCGCCGCTCTGCGTGTAGTAAAAAAAAACTTCGTGGTCGTCGTGGTCGCTCGAAATGAAGCAATCGTTGCACATCACGCACGTCTCGTCCACCTATTATAACATGACCGTAACGCAATCAGCACTGCAACACTCCAGCATACAACAAATAAGTGATCTTTTTACCTGACAAATACGGCAATTCCAGGCAATGTCGCCAGGCTTGAACTCGTACGCGCACATGCGCTTGGGCAGCTTCTCCAACTCTTCCAGGTTTGCGTCGTCCAGTACGCAGCAGCGTAGCTGGTAGAGCTGGAGCCGCTCTTTCTCCTCGCGATCTTTCTCACTGGTGCTGTTGAACGTCGCTCCGGATCCGCTCGCGCTCTCGGTGCGCAGCATGTCTTCCAGGATCTCGCGCACGTGGAGCACGTTCTCGTTCATCTCTTCGTCTTTTTTTTCTTCTTCTTGCTGCTGCTGGTTGTGCGCGTCGTCCTGGCTCAGCATCGTCGCGTCGCTGGCACTCGAAAGCTCCTGGGTGTTGGGCGGCGCGAAGAGCTCCACGCTGAAGGACTGCGAGGGTGGGGCTTCGCGCGCAAACGGATGGGGGATACTAATAAGGCGGCCCAGCGTCTGCTCGCGCTCTCCATGGCCTCCATTCTCTGCTGTTCCTCCGTCTCCTCGGGCGCTGCCGTCGCCGTCGCGCTTCATCTTTGGATGCGCGCTTCTGCGATCTCTTTTTTTCGTGTGTTGAGAAGGATTGAAGGGGGCGGGCCTTTTTAACTTGAGTTGACTATGGCGATTTATAGTATCGAAGACAACTGTTTATAGAGGGCTTTCGTGTGTGCCAATCACTAGCATAGTGAGACCAAGTCAAGTGTTTTTTGCAATCCGGTTAGACGGTATGTACCTTATAAGCAGCTTTAGACCCACAAATGTAGCCATGTCGCAAGTCTTTCATTTACTGTCATTTATACCCTAAAGTACATGTCATAGGCGGACACATGTCAAAGGCGGCGTCCTTTAATCGGAGCACTGCAAACACACATGCGATCGCCATCAACAAACAATAAAGAGTATACGGATTTTCATCATCAAAGTGCCCGTGGACAATTCTCCGAACCGTGTGCGCTGGAACGAGCGAGCTCTTCCCGCGCACGATAGTTTTTTTGTTTGTTTTCGACGCCCTCGACAAATAGCATCCAGCCTTCCTAGACCCAGGAGCTTGCACTTGAAGAGAACGAGGATGTTGCACGCGGCGTTGACGTTTCGGTTCCAGAAGTTCGCCTTGCAAGAGCTGGATGGACAGCGCAAGACG
>JAASFY010000128.1:0-39049 GCA_023334035.1 Globisporangium okanoganense | reverse complement strand
CCCCCCCCCCCCCCCCCCACACACACACGCTCGCCCTTGCTCTGTCGCTCACTAACGCTCACCTCTCTTGGCGTGCTCGTCATCGTCCTCCTCGCATAAACTGCAACGGTTGTGCGCACCGCCAAGGCTGCCTTTGCCCTTAAGACTGCGCGCCATCTGCTCGTACATGAATATTGTTTGCCATTTTCCTTGCAAAAACGGATGAACGAGATGACATGTGCAATCATCTGTTTAAAACAAAGTGGAAAATGTTTTAAGCGTCTTTTCTCAAAACGACTCGTCCCACATATTTGTTGAGTGTTCCAACTTCAGACGCGTTTGTTTTTCTTGAAAGTATGTTTTTGTATTATTATTGTGTCTGTTTTTGTTTTGAGCGGTCTCATTTGCAAGCAAACGTGAGTAACATGGGTGGAAGGTGAGCAGATATCTGTTGAAACCCACTTTACAAAGTGAGCGTTGAAGCCGCAGAGATCCAGTGGACGCACCCATGTTGCTGGTCTCAGAGAACTCGCCAGCGAAATTTTGCTCCTGAGAAACGCTGGCTGTTATTCACTGGCTGGTCTCCAATAGCGCCAGTGCGCTTGTCAGCTCCGACTTCCAGGGTTGGATTCGCTTGGCCACTTCTACTGGCGCGCTCGATGGCCGCTTTCTGAGCTCACTTCTCGATTGCCTCTGGCTCTGGCAAAGGCCAGTCGGGTGAAGTGCGTCATCTTGAGGTTCACTGTGTAGTATGCATGTATTATACAAGTCCAAAGGGGCTTATTGATGGGGTGCGCGCACGGATGGATGTCGAATCGCTGCGCTTCTACTCAATCCATTCATGCTAGAGGCGCGCCACTTTGATTTGGCTACTTCCGAAAAGATACCTTTTTTTTATGATGGATTGATTTCCGTGGGACTTTTTTGTGGCGGAGCCATCTTTCGATTCGATACGGTGGGTGTCGTTGCGTTCTTCTGAAGAGGCTCTGGGATTGAAAATGGAACAGCAAATGAGAGCCATCCGCAGATTTCTTTCGCGTTCTGCAGCATTCCAAGGTATCCGTTGCTTGCAAAACTCGATTTTCTCTAAATTGCAGGAATGGACATGCATTGTATATAATTAGCAAAATAATACTTTCACCCTCATCTTGCAACGTTATGTTGCAAGATGAGGGTGCAAGCACTTTTGACTGGCACGAGCATTTTCACGGCCTCGATCCAAGAACGCACGCACGCTCGCCGCAATCACAATGGTCCTCGGAGCGATCTCCCGCCGCGCGGCGACGCAGAGCGCACTGCGCTTCAACGCCCGCAGCGCCTCTACTGCCGCCACCGCCGCGCTCGAAGCGCAAGCTGTCGGTCGTGGCGCCACGTCGCTCGCTGCGGCCGCCACGTCGCGCCGAACGCAGACCTTCACGACGCCAGAGCACTACGCGAACGATGTCACGGGCATCGTCGCCGGTGTCGCCATCATCGGTGCGGTCGTGGGCGTCGGCAAGATGTGGTGGGACGCATCCTCGGTGTCCTCGGCCAAGAAGTATCCGGTCGCGTTCGAAGAGATCCCGCAGCAGGACGTCGCCACGTTCTTCCAGGAGCTCATCGCGAACGTCCACGTTCTGTTTGTGAGTGATGATGCTCTATTATGTGGTGTATGAATACGAAGAGCTCACACATGCTGCTATGTGCGTGTTCATACTGGCGGTTGACGCAGAAACAAATCCCAGAGATCGAGAACGCCATGCGCACGTACATGCAGTCGAACAACATCGAGCTCGACGACGCACAGTTCAAACAAGCGCTCATGCAGCAGCTCTTCCAGATGATGGAGGCGCTCGAGCAGGAAGTACGCTGGCTGCTTGATGCTTCCATTGCATTGTGAGTACTATGATCGTTAACCTCTTGATGTGCCTCTCTCAATGTGCTGCAGGTGGTCGCCAAGCGCCAGTGGAGCCGCAAGAGCCTCGAGGTCGCGTTCGACAAGTTTGCGAACGATCCCGAGGTCCTCGCGCTCCAGCAGGAGCTGCAGCAGCTCATGCAGGGGTGCGTTATATACCATGTCCTGTGTGATGATATTTATCATTTAACTGATAATTTTATCTGGTTATTCTGTTTGTACTTATATAACGTCAAACAGCGTGTTCCCAGCGCCCGAGCCAGTCGAGATCCCCGACCACTTGACTGCGGACCTGACGCTCGAGATCTTCACGTCGCTCGTGAACGGCATGGAGACGGCGCTGCGCGACATGCTCGCGCACGCCAAGTCGGAGGGCATCACGGACGCCAAGCAGGCCATGGAGGAGTTCCAGCACCTGTACCTCGAGCACGTCGAGCAGCTCTCGAACGCGCTCATGAAGACCCACGGCGTCACCCAGGAGGTGTGTTGTTTATTACGATGTGATGATGATAACAAGAGCTTGGGCTGTGGCTGTAACTCACTCATGTGCATACTTCGCTGCTGCCCAGGTCTTCACGGCGGCGCTGCAAAAGACGGTTCAGGAGAACGACGAGTTCCGCCAGAAGGTCGAGGCTATCTACGCCAAGCAGGCCAAGACGTAAGCTTTGCCCTTGTGTGTGATGTATGGCTTGAGCTGATTCTGGGGCTTATCTCTAACGTGTGTCTTCATTCCTGTATCTCTCTTGATGGACTACAGTTTCCGCAGCATGGGCTTGGACGTCGAAGAGCCATAGACGAGCGAGTACGACGACGCCAAAGCCATGACGACTGCATAGAGTTTGATTTTTTTTGAAAACGCAGCAAGGACAAAGAGATCAGCTGACCCACTCACTCGACCTTCGACACCCCACAAGTGTCGAATCGCAGGCTGGGGGGAGAACTGGTACATAACAATGTATGAAATGAACACAAATCCACCCTGGTTTGTATGATGTTTACCTGGAGGCTGATGTCCAATGGTGATTAGGGGCTTCGCTTCAGTGCGACGTGGTGGTGTTTCCGGCCAGCTTTTGAGGACTGCGCCAGGGACATGAGGTCGTAACGGTCGTCCACGAGGCTGTGCAGCAGCACATACCGCTCGCGTCCGCCGCTTGGTGTGAGTGCGAGCAGCTCGTCGGTTGTGTAGCGGAGCTGTTTTCGGTATCGCGGGTTGTTTGTACCGACACTTTCAAGGCCGTCTGCGCCGTGATCCATCAGCGCAGACGAGAGTTCTCGCACGATCGCGAACGGCAGGTCCACCGACAGAACCTTCATGGCCTCCTCGCCACGTGAAGAGAAGCTCGAGGTGATCCACTTGGACACGCGGCGCGTGATCTTCTGGTTATCCTGGGAGCTGTTCTTGTTCTTGCCGTCTTTCATGTGGTGCTTGCCATCGACGATCTTCACGTCAAAGATCGGCTGGAAGCCCACGCCACCGGGACCTTCACGTCCGCCTCGCTGGTGTGCTCCGCCAGCACCATCTCCGTCGTGATGGGCATGCGTGTTACGGCCACCATTCGAGTCATTGAAGCTGTTCTTCGAACTGGCGAGCAACTCGACCATGGCGTCGACGAGTGAGGAGCTGCTCACGACAACGTCGGCTTCCGATGGGTTTTTCACGGAGCGCACCTTGACTTGCTTCTTCTCGCGCATCATGTGCTTCTGCACGATCACCATCCAGTTGATACCCTGTTGGATGCAGTAATCCTCGAGGTCTTCCAGGTGCATCGGGTCTGGATGCAAGTAATCAGCGCCAATGCCGTGGCTCCAGAGCATGAACGCGATCTGCATACGCAGCAGCACCGTGTCCGTGGCCTTCCCAGCTGTACACACCAGAATCTTGCGCGCGCCACCGATGATTTCTGTGCACGTTGACTTCGGCTCCATCGCCGCTGGTGTGATCGATGCAACGGCGCATGAAACTATCTTGTCGATTGAGAACCGCACGCCCATTGCAGCCACGGAAGACGCCTTCACGTACGCTGCCGGCAGCTTGAAGCGTGTGATCAGCGTATCGTAACGCCCTCCTTCCGCAATAACTTGCGTGGTCGTGGTTGCCTTTAAAGCTGACGCGACAGGAAACATGCCACTAGTGCCCATGAGCACAGCCTGGAAAATGAACCCAGACGCATATCGCTCAGGACGCGGACTCAGACCAATGTCGATTCTGGTGCACACGTGTCCAGACATGCGCAGGAAATCCATGCCTTCCAGTAAGTTGCGCAGCGCTGTGATGCCTTCAGTGCAGTCCTTGAGCACACGCCGCAGGTGCGTTTCTCGTCGCTGTGACTGTTTCCTCTCTGTCGCGACAACTGGGCCAGTCCCCGCGCTTCCTTTTTCAAGATTCGCCTTGCTCAGTGCCAGCTTCCTTGCAAACAGCTTCTGGGTCTCGTGCTCAATGATCTCCAGCGACGTCATGCAGTCTTCAGGCAGCAGGAAGAATGGATTCAGCGCATCGATTGACTCCTGGGTAGCACCGTGCTCCTTCAGCTTCCTTGCGATGAACTTCGCGCGGCCGGGCTTCATGTTGAGTGGGATCGTCGATGACACACCCGCGTGGACTCGAAGCGAAACTTCGTTCGCAAAGAGCTTCAGCGTCTCACGTCGAGCACTCTGTGGGACGTCACACAGCTCCAGCACGCCTCTTGAAATGCGAGCGTCATTGAGCCTGAGGTAGTACGACCCGAGCGACGACGCAAGCGCTTCAATCACCTCAGCGACCACTTCCAATCCTTCAAGCTCCAGGAATCTTGACGGCCCACGGTCGTCCCAAATGATGTCGAAATCCGACTCCATCAGCTCACGTGGGTGGCCTCCGACAATGTTCTTGCGATACACGCGATCGAATTGGTAGCACTTCAGTCGTGTGATGTTGTGGCGAGCGACGAAGCGGGCGAGGCGTTCTGTGAGATCGAATGGGAGCGACACGGAGACGCCGGCTCCGTCGAGGAGTCCACACGCGCTCTGCGGGGTCGTCAACGGGATGCCAGTGTAGTTGTGCTCCTGCGCTCTCGGCATCAGTAGCGGAGTCGTGTGTTCCACTGCACCATGGCGCTCAAACACTTTCTACAGAGCACAATTAATCAAACATCAGCATCAGTACAGCATACCACAACAAAGTCATCACGGTACCACACATAGCACATAGCAGCAGCCGCAACTCACCTGCAGCACGTTCTTCACGTACGTCTTGGCACGCAGCTCGATCATGTAGCTGCGCATCTTCACAGACTCGAGGTGGTCGTACGTGTAATCAATGTGGTTCACAGGCTCCTGTGTGAGCAGAGCGTCGATGAGCTGTCCGAAGAACTTGCCCTCGGGGTTCGCGAGGATCTCCAGCGCCTCTTTCAGGTACGTGCTTTCGACTTCCATCTTTGGCGGCAAGAGCGAGCTGGAGAGCAACTCGGCAGCATTCGGGCGCTGCGCTGGATTCGGATTGCAAAGCCAAAGCACAATCTCTTTCACGGAGTCTGGTGCGTTGAACTCAGGCGGGAGTGCGTGTCTCTGTCGTAGTCCACTCAACGCCTGAGCGCGCTCCATGAGCGTTGTAAATGGCGGGGACCACATCTCAAAGAACAGGATGCCCAATGAGAACATGTCTGCTTTTTGGTTGTACCGCTGCCCTTCTTTCTCCTGCTCTGGTGCGCGATAGAAAGCAGTGCCGACACCAGTGGTGATGTTGGAGTTCTCCATCTCAGACGCAGACATGAAACTCGTGTACTCTTGCGGGTGGGCACGGGGGAATGGCGTCACGCGCGTGCTCTCCAGGTTCTCGATCTTGAGTTTGCCGTACAGCTCTGCCGCCGACGAGCCCGTGGACTCAGAGAGGAAAGTGCCGTTCGGGTTGTTGAGACCTCCCATGCCACCACCTCCACCACGCGTGCTGTCATCGCCGTTTGTGGGCTCCTCGCCAATCTCGTCGTCGAGAATCCGTGGAGGACGAACTGCGAGCCCGAAGTCACCAAGCTTCACGGTTCCTTCGGCGTCCAGGAAGATATTTGGCGGCTTGATGTCGCGATGGATGATCCCCTGGCGATGGATGTACACGATCGCCTCGAGAATCTGGCGAAACAGCGTCCAGATCTTGTCCGGTTCCGTCCACAACGAGCCTTTGTCGATAACCTCACGCAGCGCTTTCCCCTCGCAGTACTCCATCTGAATGTACAGCTTCTCGCTCATGCGCTTCTCCTTGTGGCGTGGGCTTTTCGCTGGTACTGCTTTCCGCCTTGAATAACGCTCTTCACCATCGCTCGAATCGTCACAGTCTTCGTCAACGGGGGCTTCGTCGAGACCCTCCCAGTCAAACCCGTCGTCGTGGATAGACGCAGAATTGAGGTTCATGCGATACGGGTTGGAGCTTCGTCGGCTGTCGTGCTTGGAAGTCGGCCAGAGCCCAAGACTCGGGGGATTCATCGTACCGAGCCAGTCGTCGTCGTCATCGGTGGCGCTCGTCTCTAGCTCCAGTCCGAGTCCTTCGCGCGTATCGGAGGACTCCAGTGATATATGCTCGTCGTCCTCGTCGTCAAGCTCACCATCCTCGTCGCTGCTATCACCATCCTCGTCACATTCGCCAAAGCCATCCTCATCGCTCGACTCATCAGCACTAAAGCCGCCGCTCTCACCTTCGATCCACGCCTGGAAGTAGCGCACAATGTGTCGGTGCTGCATCCTCGAAATCGTTTTCACTTCGCGCAGAATCTTCTTCTTCATGGTCGGGTCCTCCGGGTCGAGTTTCACTTTCTTCACAGCATAGAGCTGGCGATCCAATCGGTTCCGCACTTTCACCACTTCGCCTCCGCCACCGCGACCAAGCAACCCAAGTTCCTTGAAATCTCCGTGGTAGCGCGAATGCAAGTGTTCAGCGTCCAGCAACGAGTCCGTCTCCTCGGCCGACGAATCATCCGAGTCACTACCGGACTCACCGTCGTCCTTATCGCCCAAATGGTCGTCATCGTCGTCATTAGATCGGTGGCGCTCGAGAATTGTCGACACGCGCTCACTGCTGTTGTCAAACTCGCTCCCACTGTCGTCAAATTCGTCCTGGCTGTCGCCATATTCGTCCGCCATGTCAATACTCGACCGATGCCGTCGGCGCCTTCGGGCGTTATTGCGCTTCTTCATCTTCTCCTGCTTCCGCTTGCGCTCAGCGTCGATGATCGCGAGGATCTCTTGGTTCTTCGCGAGCGCTTCCTCCTCTTCCAACTGATGAAGCTTGTCCTCTGCGAGCTTCTTCTCGATTTCGCGGTCCTGCTGGCGCTGCATCATCTGGTCGAAGAACGACGACTGGTCCTTCAGGTGCTCCTGGATAAAGTCGGTCGCGTGCGACACGAGGTCGTAAGTCATGACGTCGCCGATTTTCTCTTCAGCGAGCTTCTCCAGCTCCTTCGTAAGCTTCTTCGTCTCGTCGTCAGAGAGCCCGTGCTTCGCCTCCACCGCGATATTCGCCGCTTGCTTGAGCGGATACGCGCGTCCGAAGTCAATGTGCACGAGCACTTCCGCCGTCGCCGCGGCCGCACCGGCGGCGCCAAAGGACTCGCAGAAGAGCCGGATCGTGAAGATGTAGTTGTACACGGGCGTGGACGACTTGAGCTCCAGATCGTGGTCGTAAATCGCCTGCAGCACCTCGAGCTCCTGCGCCTGGATCTCTAGCGCCTGAAGCAGCGTCGCGGCGTCAAAGAGCGACGAGTGGGACGCCGCCGGCGCGCCATGATGCGCTGGCGTATTGGGATCTGCAAGAGCGAGACAGCAACAGCGGGTGAGTACGCACGGGTGGGGAGTCGTAGAAGCGCGCAGACTTGTGTGAGGCTACGCACCTTTCTTCTTCCCCTTCTTGCGCGCCATGGAGCGGCGAGTGAGGCAATTTCAAGTGTGGCCCTCGTGTTCGTGTTCGTGTTCGTGTTTCGTCGGAGTGATGGTCTGCGGGGTTATTTTGTGAGCGTCACACAAAAATGCTTGTGGACCACAAAAGCGGACCACATTTCATCAAAATTAAATAGAGAAAGAAACCATTGAGAAAAAAGTGAAAGGTTTAATTTCTGAAAAATTGATATATAAATATTATGAGCTATTCACAAATAAAGAAGTATGGGTTTTTACTCAGCGGGTTATGTCGAGCTGCACGTTTTCTATTGGCAGAGCTCACTCGGATCAACTCCATCAAAAGCCAAAAAAATAGCTCAGAGTTCGATGCACATCTATTATTCTACGCTATTATCCTCTCGTTTTGAGATGTGTATTTCTAGATTCGAATCACTTGATGCCGGTGCACGTGAGTGTCGGTCGATTTGCTTGGTTTGCCTCCCAACAAATGTGTCATTCCGCAATCTGCCACTAAGCGCGCACTCCGTCCAGCTCAACTGCAGACCATGGCGGCCTCAACTTCTCCACCAGCGCTTATCAACGTCGGACTCGTCGGTTTCGGCACAGGCTCGAGCGTCTTCCACGCACCGCTGTTGCAGAGCTCGGGCAAGTTCGCGCTCACGCACGTGCTCGAGCGCTCGACGTCCAAGAGCTCCGTGCTGCAGCCGGCGCCGCAGATCGTGCGCTCGATGGACGAGCTGCTTGCGGCCCCCGTGGAGCTCATCGTAATCTCCACGCCGACGCACGTGCACTTTGAGCAGGCGAAGCAAGTCATTCTGGCGAAGAAGCACGTCGTGGTCGATAAGCCGCTGGTGATCACGGCCAAGGAAGCCCAGGAGCTCGTCGATCTGGCGAAGCAGCACGGCGTGCTCTTCGCGGTCTTCCAGAACCGACGCTGGGACAGCGACTTCTTGACCGTGCGCTCGCTGATCGACGCTGGGACGTTTGGTGAGATCACAAAATTCGAGTCGCACTTTGACCGCTACCGCCCAAACCTCAAGGGCTACTGGAAGGAAAAGGCCGAGCTCGGCGGTGGCAATCTGTACGACTTGGGTGCCCACCTGGTCGACCAGGCGCTGCAACTCTTCGGCGAGCCGGATGCCGTGGACGCTGACGTGCAGATTCAGCGCGAAGGCGCCGAGAACGACGACTACTTCCGCCTCGAGTTCAAGTATACCAAGCAGCCGCAGCTGCAGGTCATCCTCACGGCGGGCATGATGGTGAAGGACCTCGGACCAAAGTACATCATTGAAGGATCCAAGGGCAAGTTTGAAAAGTACGGCGAAGACATTCAGGAGCCGCAGCTCCGTGAAGGAAAGCGCCCGGGTGACAGTGGCTTCGGCTGCGAGCCAGAGTCCACTTACGGCTCGTTTATGAGCGTTGACGGTGGCGTCGCCCAAGTCATCCCAAGCAAGACCGGAACGTACGAAGTGTACTACAACAACATTGCGGCTGCGATCCGCTCGGGGGAGAAACTGCTCGTGAACCCAAGCGAGGTGGTGCCGCAGATCCGCATTCTCGAAGAAGCCAAGAAGACGGAGCGAGTCAACCGATTGTAAACTTCGTGCAAATTGTGTACAGGCACTTACTGTAGGACTCCTCAGAGCCATGATCATAGCAGCATAATAGAGCGAGCCCAAGCATATTGTCTACTAACATTCACAGTTGCTGTTGTTCAGCGACGAGCGCTGCGGATGTTGTCACTCACACGAAGCAGTGTGCTCGAAAGCTCCATTCACATACTCAATCTGAAAGTGTCGCCACGCACAGTAGCAGCATAAGTCAACTACTGCAGGTGTGATAACCCATGCAAACTTGTAGTCATGCACTCGCACCTCCTCGAACGTTTGATGCAAGAGCTCTTTGAGTCGAGCGTTCTCAATCTGCAGAGCCGCATTTGCAGCGCGGAGCTGATGGTGAATATCAAACAAGAAACGCAGTGTGTGAGAAAGAGAACTGCGAGCACTGCGGTATTGTTTATTTTACCTTGTTCCAAGCACTCGAGCTCCCACAAGTGCACTCGAATTGCTGTTTACAGTTTTGGTTGCTGCTGCTGCAGGCTTCCTCGTTCTCGTCGATGGTCATCACACTTGGTCATCAATGGCAACAATAACAACAACACATAACGAAATCAAATAAATAAATAATTCAACACACATAAACATCGAGCAATTCTCAGCCAACGAGCTTGCAAACACGCGCAGCTTATAACCTACCTCTGCGAGCTGAGCTCTCTGGAAGACCGCCTCGTTGGTCGGATGTCAAGTGTCGACGCTGTCGAGTTGTTGTCGCCAACATCAGTCGTCCTCCTCTCGTACTGCTGTTGGGGTGACGACACTGTTGACATTTTCCTTTGTGGGCTACAGTCTGGCAGCTCGCGATGCTGATGATTGGCTCGAATTGTCCCATTCACATTCGCATCAAAGGACAGGAACTCGATCACGTTGTTACCGCCATCGCAGACGACGAGCCTCGCCCCGTCATTCCCAATTGTATGCGTATTCCTCCCACTGCCATCCAGAAAGAGCACGCCGAGTGGGTACCCGAGTCGGTCGACTGCGCACTCGCCCATGGTAACCACTGACGCCTCATAGACACTCTGCGGCACCACGCCAATCTCGATCGTGCGCACCCAACTGTACGCCATACAGTCGCTCTTATTGCCACTGAGCTGCGCATGACAGCCGCCTACCTGGCGAATGCAGCTATTGCCGCGATCTGATACAAAGAACGTCCCGTGTGGACCCAAACAGAGACTCATGGGCTGGCTGAACGCGGCGATCTCACAGCTGCCATCCATGTAGCCACCTCCGATGACCCCACAGACGGTTTTGGTCTCCCACGGCAGTTTCCCATCGCTTGAAGGCAGCAGCCCGCGAATACAATTGTTCATCGTGTCGGCCACCAAGAGCTCTCCATGCGGGCCTTCAATAATCCCAGACGGGCTTCGAAAGAGAGCACGACGACCATCGCGGTATCCTGCATTGCGCTTGTTAAAGCGCACAAAGTCGTCCAGATCCTTGAGATCCACAGTAATGCGTTCCTGGCCTGGGACTTTGTACGACGCAAGCCCACCGGCGATCGTGCGCGTCACCAGCGAACCTTTCGCGGTTCGTAATATCTGGCGGATACAGTGATTGCCAGAATCCGCGATGACGATCGTCCCATCAGCACGCTGCCACACGTCCGTTGGGGAATTGAAGCTGCACTCCAACACGGGGCCGTCGCGCCAGCTTTTCTTCCCATTGCCTGCGAACGGGAACATCTCGACACCCGCCATGATCTCCTCAGCGCTGGCCAATACACTACTCGCTGGCAAAGACGCAAACTTGATTTTGTGATGACCCGTATCACACACAAACACATAGCGGCCGTCCTCGGAAGCGTATATGCCTTTTGGCGTCAGCAGCTCCGTGTTTGCCAGCGTCTGCACGACGCGCGTAGGTGGGAGCAGCCCTCCCTGGGATTCCCTTCGCACTACAAAGCGAACCGCATTGTTCTACAGCACGTTGTAATACCAACCGATGCCCATTAGTGCCAGTAGCTATTCAAAATGAAGGTGTGTGCTTACGTACGTGCATGTCTGTGAACGCCAGGGTTCCACGACCATCTCTCACGGCGCAAACACTGAACGGTCGATTGACTGTCGCGCTGTGAATCTCTCCGTCGCGCTGCCCTCGTCTACCCGTACCAACGCGGTCATTCACGGTGACTCTTCTCTCACCGGTATGCAGGTACCCATTGTCTGGTGAGAGCGGAGCAATGCGTGCACACGCGTCCTCGTCGGCCTCGTTGCTGCTGTCGTCCCTCTCCCAGCCACCGTTCTGGACAGACTGCTCACAGCTGCGCACGCGCCAGTCTACGTTGCCGATGCTAGCCTCTTGACCACTGCGTTTAGCAGCAGTCTGTGGAGAGCAAGGCGCTTTGCCCTGGGACCATCTCGTGCGCGGGTTGGAGCTCTTCGCCATGCTTGCTTGCCAGCTTCAACGTGGTATCTTTTTTACTATGGGGCTTTTTTTCGACGGCAATCACTGCATGTCATGAACGTTTCACCATTCACCTCCATATATATATATTTCTAGATTACCTTGTTAGATAACCTCTATGATTGAATACGAAAAACCTGCTCCCCGCGACAGGGTGAACTGTACAATGGTATCCCATTGAATACACGACCATCATTCGTGCGGCCGTATATATATATCGTTTCCATTAGCTGCCCAAATGTTGCTGTTCTGATCAATAAGGAGGTGCAAATGACATCTATTCTCACCTTGTTTTCGAAATGGCTGCTCAAGATCGCCAACCGACAGAAGAAAGCAAGGCGCCTGTTCCAAGAGAAAGCGACACTGAAGAGCTCCATGGAGCGCTCCAGCGGTGGCAGCAATTGCGCGTACGCTGCGCGTGCTGCGGCCTCGTACGCTGGCGCAGCTGGCGACCATCGAGGCAGGAGCAGAGACAGAGACCCGAGCAGCTCTGACTCCAGCTTCAGCGGCAGCCGCAGCAGCGCGAACGTCAACACGTCGCGCATGAAAGCAACGCATCCACAACAAGTGCGCCATGTCGACCCTGCATACGTCACTACGACGACTCGTTGTCACGCAGACAAGCTGCACACATGCTTGAATAATAATAACGCACAGCTGGAGCCCCGCGAGCGGGAGATCATGATGCAGCTGCTCGTTCAGATCACAGACTTTGTCGCGCGCAAGCAGCAGCTGAGCAAACGCCATCGAGGAGCGACTTCAAATGGGAATGTGGGTTCTAATACAACCGACTGGCGCAAAGATTTCCGCCGCAGCAGGTATGATGAGCGACCAGGAGAGCAGCGCAGTGACAGTAAGGACCTCTTCGAAGTTGTGATCCACATCTGCGAAGACCGCATGCAGCAATTGAGTGACGACGAGGTACAGTGGTGTTTTGCTTATAATCAGCATCGCAGAGCGTACTATAATAATGGCTTGCTGTGTGTGTATATGCCTGTCTTGTAGACTGGTGCTAATCAGTACGCCTCTCGTCGTAATAAGGAGCGAGATGACGACTGGATGCTCAAGCCGCCGCGCGTGCTGGTCGCGGAAGCCATGGTGCAGGAGCTGCTCGTGAGCCTCATGGAGATCCAGATGAACGAAAAGGAAGAGATGATCCTCGACGAAGTCGACACCGTGGAGATCATGCGTCAGCTACACTCGCAGCTTGAACAGGACGAACAAGTGGTAAAGTCTACATCCTTCTCTGTGGTATGTTTTCAATAGGCCCAAGGTACAGATCTTAACATTGTCTGAACCAGGTTCGCCACCGCGTATGCGCTGCGGCAGGCGACGAGCAGCAGCTGCAGGAGCTCCAGCTGATGCTGCGCACGGATTTTCTACA
The DNA here is from genome assembly GCA_023334035.1 of Globisporangium okanoganense. Classification (NCBI taxonomy): domain Eukaryota; phylum Oomycota; class Peronosporomycetes; order Pythiales; family Pythiaceae; genus Globisporangium; species Globisporangium okanoganense. The sequence continues at coordinate 25,908 of JAASFY010000128.1, read as the reverse complement.
AGAAGTAACGCACACGCGCGCCACGCAGCGGCTGAATGACTCAACGCAGCACAACGACGCGTCGCTGCAGTTCGCATGGGAGACGATCCAGGAGCAGAAGAAAGAGATCGTGCGGCTGCGTGCTGAGAACCAGGAGCTCAAGGCCAGGAAGCCCATGGCTGCTGGCCTATTGAGAGATGCATCCCCGTCGTCACGGATGCTCGAGTCCTCGCTGTTCAATGACGAGCCCGTGAACGCAATCAATCTGCTGCGGTCTCAGTTGTCGTCCCACCACGATACGAACCTCAACATCCTCCACGACTACATCATGCGGCTCGAAGACGCACTTCGAAGAGCCACGTCCACTTCAACACCAGCGGCGTCCGTGGACCGCAGTCGAGACGTGCGTAACGCATCAGGGATCACTTTCGACTCGAGTCGTGGTGAAGAGAAGGAAAACTGGCGCCCGTTCTTCTCTGCGAGCATGGGAGGAGGAGCTGCTCGTGCTGAGGACTTTTCACGCACGCAGCCCATTGGTGGACGACAGCTTCCCAGTATGTCGTGCGACCAGAGCAAGCGAACTTCTGGGTCCATGATCTCACTCCAGTCCGAGGTGAAGCAGCTTCGCGCCCAGGTCGCCGCCGACGAAGAGTCGCTCGTGCGCGCTGAGAAGGACCAGCTGCACTTGAAGCGAGAGAACTCGGCGCTCACCAGTGCGCTGCTGTCAGCCAAGCAGCAACAAGAGGATTTGCGACAGATGATCCTGGACGTCACGCACGAAAAGCACGAGCTCCAGGGCCAGAGCGAGTCGGAGCAGCGCGCATCAGAGCGCAAAATCCGACTCTTGAGAGACCAGCTGGACGGTTTGGACGAGCGCAACAAGCAGCAGGTTCGCAAGATCGAGCGGCTCGAGCTGGAGCTGTTCAGCAACGACACGAAGGGCAAGCAGCGGTCGTTTAGAGCGTCAAGGGGTCATTCAGTCTCGATTGAAGAGTACGACAAACTCAGCGAGATGAGCACTGGCTTACAAGAGCGGCTTGGCCGATTGCAGCGTGAAGTTGAAGATTCTGAGGCGCGAGTGAGAGAAAACACGCAGGTTATCAGCGAGCTCCAGTTGACAATTGAGACCTTGCGACGTGAGAGCCAAGATCAACAGTCAACCACTAGCAAAGTAGGTAATTCGACCGAGTTGAAAGAGAAAATTCAAGAAATTGCAGCACTCGAGAGCCGAATCGACAGTTCCCAGCACCAACAAGCAGCTCTGGAGTCCCAAACGAGTCAGCTTCAGCGCACACTGACAGAGAACGAGACGCAGGTCAGTGAGCGCGATGCAGTTATCGCAGAGCTCAAGCAGGACAAGAAGCTGCTCTTGAGTCTGCAGAAAGTGGAGCGCGAGCGGAGTCTTTTGCACCAGGATGAACTCGAACAGGCGAAAGAGGAGTGCGCGTTTCTGAAAGAACGTCTCACGTCAGCGATTGCCGACTGTGACGAGCTCAAAGAGGCTCTTCAAATGGAAAAGCAGTGTTCAGGGTCACTGAGAAAGCGTTTTGACGAGTCGGATTCCAAGCTCAAGAGGCAAAAAGAAGCCAACGCCAGGCTGGAATTGGAGCTCAAGGACGCAGACGCTCGCCGCCAGTCGCTCGAAGACCATGTCAATGCTCAACTGGAACTCCAACAGGAGATCGATAAGTACAAGACGTCACACCATGTCGAGCAGCTCCAAACTGAGGAGCTCCAGAGTGTAAACACACGATTGAGTCAGGAGATCGCAGACTCGAAGACGACGATCCTCATGTGGATGAGCAAGTATAATGCGCTCACAGAGCAGGTCAAGCGCCTTGAGGACGACGCGCAGTGCTTCTCAGAGGAGCGCTACAGTCTCCAGCAGCAGATCGAGGGCATGGAGGCTGGCCATAGACGCGCATTACAAGATCTGGAACATGTCAACAGAGTAAAGACAGCCGAACAACTTGCAAGTGTCCAAGAACAAGCGAAAGCGGAGTTAAATCGCGTCAGACAGCGTCTTACGACCGAGTTTGAAGCCAAGATCGCAGAGCTAGAGCAACAGAACAGTTTCCAGCAATCGGACCTGACGCAGTCAAAGAACAAGAACTCGGGAGAGCTCGCCCAGCTGCGCGAATCGAATCTCGACCTGGAAAGCCAGGTGAGCATTCTAAAAGACGCGAACAGAAACCTCCAGCACGAGCTGCGATCCGAAGAACGACAGCGGAAGACGCTCGGATTCCTGGTCCAGACGCTCCAGGAGCGGCCAATGCTGCAGCGCAGAGCCTTTCAGGAGATGCTGCTGTCCAGTCAACGGCAGCTCGAGTTTACGTTCATGCAGCTGTTGAACCGCGCGGAGCGAGTGGGGCAGAGACTCGTGGGCGCAGAGCTCAAGTGCAAGTCTCTGAAAGACCGATTGTGCTGGAAGAAGCTTGGCCGCCGCTTGGAAAGCTCTCTTGTGAGCAGCAGCTCACAGACGATGTCGAACACTGTCGAGAGCTCAGCGTTGACGCTTCACCGATCCAACGTCGATGAAGCGGACACTGACGTCGCCAGTCGTCGCTATCGCGAAGTGTGTCGATTGATCAAGAGGATTGCGGGGAGCTCGCAGTTCGCACACCTTACTCAGGAAAGTGGTGGCCGTGATAAAGAATTTCTGGAACTGGCCGAGTCTGTTCTCGCTAGCGCAATGCAAGCTCTGGAGAACCAGCAACAGCGAACGCCGTCACAAACGGGCCTTGCACTGCGAGCTGGCAATCCGTCGCGTCACGAGACATCGAGCTCTCAACTCGCCGTCATTAGAGAAGAGGTCGTAAGCGCTGGTGAGACTGACCCCACAGCTAAAGTCTTGCACCAGTCAGCAGTTTACCTCAAGTGGCGCTTCCTGATCACAGCGGCATTGCTAAAGCAACAGCTTGCACGAAAGCACCGCGCGTACACGCGAATGGCGACAAAGTGCACGCACGAGACGAGTGACAAAGCCGCTTTTGCAAAGCAGGCGAAGCGCTGGAAGTGGAAGTGTTTGGCGGTTGCAGTCACCCAGAAGGATGATCGAGAGACCCAGGAGAATGAAGCCATCTTAAAGCAATCCAAAGAGCAACTGCGACGCGCTAGCCACCAGTGGAAATGGCAAGCGCTCCGCCAGGGCCTCGAAGCCCAGCAGTTGAAGAAAACCGTGCTGTTCATGCAATTACAGGCTCTTCACAGCCAAAAGCGCTTTGAGAGCAAAATTCAGATACTAGAGGCTCAGGTGAGCACTTTTCAACAGCAGAAGCCATCGGCGTTCTTGGCCTCCGGCTCCTCGCTGTCGCCTGTGAGCGCAGTGGCGCTGAGCAATTGTGTGCGGCTGCTGCAGAAATTCTGTGATGGGGACTCAGCCACTGAACTCCCACAGGGCGTCGGCTCGAGCCGCGAGAGCCTCACAAAGTACCTGATCGAGAGCAATAGCAAGATTGCGAGCTGGCGACGCACGATCGACCGCAAGATCGAGGAGTTCAGCGACCGCAAGGAGCAGCTCATCCGCCTCCAGGACCGCTGCAGTGAGATGAATGAGCTCGTGGTGCTGCACCAGCGACTGGTCGAGGAGCTCGAGCGCAAGGCCGCGAGCCACCAGGCGATCGTTGACGCGGCCTGCGGCTTCACCCGCGCCTACAAGATATTGCGGTCGTCGGTCTCTTCACAGACGTTCACGACCAACGAGTTTTACGCGGCGTGCAAGCGGGTCGTCGAGGTCGTGCACGCAGCCTCGAGTCTGCAGTCCGTGCCGTCGAGTGCAGTACCTACGGTTAATGCTACCATTACCAGCAATCCAGCAGCTCCAGGCTCGGTGTCACCAGCGACTCACAGCTCCACAACAACAACCAGGACCAGGGCCAGAACTAAACAAGGAGCTCAGTTATCGACGCTGAACGAGAGGTCCGAGTTCTCGTCAAGCCGAGTCGCCATCGCTGCGTTCGTTGCCTCATCGTCCGTAGCAGCCTCAGTATCCTCATCACCTGCTGCTGCCATGGTTGTTGTCGAGTCTAAGGGCACTACACCACGAGAGCATGTGGCAACAGAGTCGCATGAGCAAGAGACTGACCAGCGGCGCCGCAAGGTGAATGACTCGAACGTCGCGATCCTCGAGCACGCGGTTGGGTCGCTCAAGAGTGCAAACGAGATCCGCGTGCTGCTTGAAGGCGCACTGGCAGACAAGACGAAGCTCCTCGAGCGAAAGCAGCGGCAGCTAGAGGTCAAGAGCGTCCAGTTTGTCGTGCTGCGCTCGTTCCTGCGCTGGAAGTGCGCCACGTACGCGCTGCGGATCCAGGAAGAGAGCGCTGAGCGATGCGTCGTCTGTAAGAAGCAGCAATAAGAGCGATATCCAGAAAGGAAATCATAGGAATTGGTTGGCGCCGAACACACAGACACAGGGTGGGCTATCAATTGGCTTTGCCATACGATAGACAGTTAATGGTAACAAAATCGCTGACAATCCACCCAGTAGTCATATTCACACTGTGGAACAGAGAGCAGCGAGGCAGAGCGTTAGACCTGGAGCATCAATGGCAATGTAGTCAAATCATCCATATGTAGCCATGTACTAGTTATCGTACCATAGTCGAGGGTGATCCGATCAGCGCAGCTTTTGCGCTCGCGATGAGCCTCGACCGAGTCCGTGCCGTCGGCGATCTTGTCCTGCAGGATCTCCTCCACCACGTCCTCGAGCGTCACCATGCCCTTGAGGTCGTAAAATGGGTCGCCCTGCGTTCAGCCAGTCATTAAATTAGCTAACCACAGTGCTTGAACAAGAAATGAAAACTGCGTAGCTCTTCGATATACAGTATATATACACGTACTGGCCCAGTGTTGTTGACGTCGTAGACGAGCGCCATGTGGATGCCTCCTTTCTTGAAGACGCTCAGGATCTCGCCAAGTGTCGCGTCAGCCCAGACTCGATGGGCCGCGCGCGCAAAGACGTGGACGAACTCGAGCAGCGGGACGCTCTCCTTGGGGTCGATGAACACGAGGTCCTTGACAAACACGATGCCCAGCACGTCGTTGACGTCTTTGCCATACACGGGGATGCGCGAGAAGCCGCTCGCGTAGATCTGCTTGATTGCGTCCATGCTCAGCTTTGTGCTCGCGTACAGGGTGGGGAAAAACAGATACAGACACCCACTGGCAGTCAAGGAGTCCACATACACAAATCGATAGAGAGCAATACACACACACGGCAGCAATATCACAGGGAGAAGGATATCGGAAGCGAGTAGATACGATCAGCGGGGACCATGATTCGACTCACGAGCTTCTGCTTGTAGCCCATGGCGCCGCGCACGATGTGGCCTTCGTCTGGATGCAGCGTCTCCTGCTGCACGTGGATCTCCAGGAGCTTGGTGAGCTCCCGTTTCGAAAAGACGGTGCCCAGGTCCACGCCGAGTGCGTAGTCGAGTGCTGCGCCAATGGGCCTCGCCGCTGGGTAGAAGAGGAAGAGCAGGACTTTCACGAGCGGCACGAGCTTGGAGCCGATCGTGAGCGCGTGGCGCGAGCAGAGCGCCTGTGGGATGATCTCGCCAAAGATCACGATGATGACCGTCGAGACGAGGAAGCCCACGAGGCCGCTGGTGAGGTCCGCCATGAGGATCGAGAGCAAGCAGTTAACCGACACGTTGCCAAGCACGAGCGTTGAGAGTAGTGTGTTGCCGCTCTCACGCACGGGCAGGATGCGCCTCGCGGCGTCGGCCTTGGCGCACTCGTCATCGCTCGCGCCGTCTCGTTCTCCAGCGCCAATGACCACTTCGAGCCCCAAACGGTCGAGCGACATGAGCCCCAGCGTGAGGCCGGAGAAGATCGCAGAGAGCGTCACAAGCACCAGGATGAGCGCATAGCGGCCGATCTCAAGCACGACAGCCGACGCGTTGATACTGTCACCACCTGTCTCGTCCTCGATGGTTGTCATTGCTGCGGCTGCCGTTGGTGTGAAGAGCGTGACGAGTTTTATTGCGCGGGTGACGATGTCCCGCAGCTTCAATCGGCATGACGGCATGGGAGACACGCACGGAGATATATACTGACTTGCTGGCGTGCAGCGCGCTGTGTCGGCTGATAACGCACAAAGGTCGCATTTGGAATCTTCAACTTTGCGTCGTTTCATGCTCTTTTCGCCTTGTTTGGAAAGAAATCAGAAATTTTTCGACAATTTTTGAAAGCGAGCTGTCTGTTACTTCATGAACTAAACAGCTGAAGGGAATCTGTGATCGAGACAAGAATGATCTGCATCAAGAGAACTCACAACCTCATCATTCAATCCATTGTTGCCTCCAAACTCACCCGCGTGCGCTGGAAATGAGGTTCTTGATTTTTCTCGCGTAGAAAGAATATGCAAATTGGATTAACTGCAGTCGTTGATCCTGAGGTTCGCCACACCGCTCAACTCGCTTATGCGTGCCAGTAGCCCGCCTGGACCAGGATCTCAGGGTACAGGTTGTGCCACTCTGCGATGAGCGGGTTGTAGAGCTCAGGGTGCGATTGCATGAAGGCGGCAGGGTCCTGAAACAAAACAACACGATTTTTGTGAGTCATCTCTACCAAACTCGCAACTGCTTACAAGAAAGGAACAACGTCACATACCTCAGCAAAGCAGACGAAAATGGTCGCCACGGAGCTGTCAATCACAGCGAGTGGGGTGATCGACACGCCGAGTCCGACGAGGAATCCCAACACCGCCAATACGACTAAAATATAGCAGTAATGACACACACAGAGTTTGTTAAATCACTTTCAACCCATTCATTCTGAGTTCCTGACACTGGGTGGGCTTACCCGTGCTGTTGTCAAATGAGACAATGTCCGTCGCTTCACCGATGATACCGCCAATACCGGCGCACACCAAACCTGTTCAACGATGGCAAAATCAAGAAAACCATGTGAGCCATGTCGACCATTTTGTGCCAGCTTAGAACAATCATCCAGAGTGCTACAGCACGTACCAACGCCGAGCGCCGCAAAGCTAAGCACGTTGCCAATGAGGTCGTCGTTGATGATCGCGTCAAAGCCACGCTGGTGGAACAAATCGATCACCGCTTTGCCGGCCTGCGTGAACTTGTAGCTGTACAACATCACAAATTCGAATTCCACACAATTAGTAATTGTCATCGTCACTAAAACCAGCAAACATTAAACAGCACGTACCCATAGATGCCGACGTAGACGAACGCCCAGCGGTTGAAGTACTCCATGAGCGACTGCAGGCAGCCCAGGATGCATTCGCAGATGCAGCCGAGGAAGCTGCCTTCTTCACGCTGGCTTTCCGCGAGGGCACGAAGCGCCTGGAGGATCGCGACAAGCAGCGAGCCAAAGCAGATCGAGCCGAACGACGTCGTGGTCGCGCGCTTGAATGACGAGCCCGTCGCGCCAGCCGACTCCGAGTTGTACCAGAACGTGGCGACCGTGCCCGAGACAGTCACGTGGCCAATGTTCTTGAACACCTGGAGTCCCCAGTAGAACGAGATCAGCATGAAAAAGTACGCGACATAGTTGGCCGCCGACGCCTTGAAGAACTGGGACGTTGTGCTGGCGCACTTGCGGCCATTGCTGTAAAGCTTGCACGAGTCTGACAGGCATTGCGAGTTGATCGAGCAGGTCGCACCGTCCTCCAGGTAGCCCGTCGAGCTCGCGTTCGAGTCCGTGCTCATGTTGTTTGCGACACCGAGGAGCGCGAGCGCCCACACGGCCACCCACGCGATCTGCACAATCGTACAAATGATCGCGACGAGGTACGTGGTCTTGTGCTTCGAGATCGCCTTCTCCGCGACCTTCAGGTTGGCCACCGCAAATGGAATGCGGTGCTGAACCGCACGGGCGTAGCAGAAGTTGAGCAGCGCGATGATCGCGCCGAGGATGCCGAGGAACAAGTTGCCGATGACAAAGCCGTACGCCGCCACCGCCACCGAGAGGGCGACGTTGAACCAGAGCACGAAGTTGATCATGAAGCGCGCGGCCGCAGTGATGAGCTTCACGAGCAACAGCGCGAGAATGACGGCCACGACCGCCATGCCGATCGCGATTCCGATCACTTTCTTCGTGTCGTCTGGGGATAGCGCGTTCGACGACTTTGAGTTATCATCACTGTCGCTGAGCGAGTCGATTCCCCACACCGCCTATCAATTACGTACAGAAAGCAGAAGGCGTCGTGGCGGTCAGTTAGTGAGTGAGTGCCTTCAGGGTCGGTTAAATGGGCAATATTGCACTGTACCATCAGGCCAATGATCGCGGCGACGTTGAGGATGAACACGATCGCGAACGGCCAGTCGCGGCATCCCGTCGACGGACTCGTCTCACTATTCCCACAATACCATACCAATACACATACACCTAGTGTCAGCAAGGCACGTTCACTCATCCATACACATATGTCGTTAAGCTATTTCCACTCACGGCTTGATCGAGTTCACGGCCTGAATGTGCGCGTCCGCTGGCTGCCCCATGTACCTGCACGACACACAAGACATACACATAGCATTCAATTAGTACACATACACATATGTACAGTATTGGGCTTGCTGAAGCCAGCAGGTGCCTTGTTCCTTTTTCAACATGGCCCCTTACGCTTGTTGTTGTGGGGCCGGTGGGTACAGCGGCTGGGCGGGCGGCGGGCCGTAGCCGTACGCGTACCCACCTGGAGGCGGCACCTGTGGGTACGGCTGTTGCGGCTGCTGGTAGTGGCCGTGCGGCGGCGGCTGGTTCTTGTACGAATCGTTGTCGTACATGTTGTTGCTGCTTCGTCCGTCGTCGTCGTCTTCCTTCTCGTCCGAATTGTTTGTCTGGTCCCAAGCACGACCTTTTCTGGAAGAAAGAAAGGGAAAAAGTGAATTTTTGCCGTCCATTTTCAGAATATTATAAAAATGGGCGTGTGGGAAGCAGCTGTCATGTCGCAGATGGTGGCACCAAGGTGACTTGCAGGTTTTCAAGGGTGCCAGAATCCATCGCGCGGCCGCACGCAGACGGCGATCTCTACGACGCGCACGATGTTCGGCATCTTTGCGACCGTGATCCTGAGCTTTGGACTCAACTCGAAGGACTACGGCGGCGACTTCAGCTACGGCATCAGCTTTTCGACGCTCGTGTTGAAGGACCAGGGGCGTCGTCCGCACATCAATTACTTGTCATCACTGCGCTGCCCACGATCGCGCTCAAAACCACAAATCCTAGATGCCCCGAGAGCTCTCAAGATGTTTTTTTGTTGTTGTTAAACGCTCTTCTTGGGTCTGCCTGGCCTAGCTCCAAGTGTGAGCTTGGCACTGAGCCAGGCATACATACAGTGATGTACGAGTACAGCGCCGGGGATCATGTAGATTTCGCTGGACCGCGAGGTGCCGCGCTGGTGAGCACATGATGCGTGGATCGAACGAAGCAAGCAAACGGCCGACATGCCTTGCTTTGGTCACACGGCTAGTTGCTGGGAGAGGTGTCCTGATTTTTCCGGTTCACTGTATCGATTCGACAAAGTACGAGGTGTGCAAACCAGCTGCTTTCGTGGAGCAACAACCAGAAACCAGGCTTGCTTTTCTCTTCCATTCAGCATTCCTTCCGTCGCTCGGTGCGTCGACGTGCTACAGAAGCACAGCGGCAAGTGGTCTATCTGCCAGTGAACCAGCGAACGTCTCCAGCTGCTGCTGTCGTGTGGGATCTCTTTCTCTCCTGTCGCATTCGCAGTAGCGTGACAACACCGCTCTCTTTGCTGTCATCACGATGGCGCTGCTCATGCCGGACATCAACCTGCGGCGGAAACGCAAATACCTGGATGTACGTCACTCTTATAATGCGCTTTGGGGACAATGCCTACAGGCTGTACTTGTTTGTGTGGTGTACGCTAACTGTCGCCGCTCGCTTGATCTCATTGTAGCGCTACTGGCGGAAAGTCCTGCATGAAGACCACGACAAGATCTCGCTTAAAGGGCTTGTGCCAGTGAGCATGATCTCCATTCCGCGCAGTGACACGTCCGCTCGCTCTCACATCATCGCGAGAAGCCGCGTGACTGAGATGGTCGACGACCTGGAGGATGTGAACGAGCCGGAGGACGAGCCGCCGATTGCGATCATCACCAAGGAGGTGTCCATGGGCGGCGAACCGCTGTCAGTGAACTCCTATGCGAGCACCAGTCATTCGGGCAGTAGGCACCGCTCAAATCGGGCTGTGTTGCCGTCACCAAAGCGCACAATGATGATGCCGCCCGGGTCCGTCGACGCGGAGCTGCTGGAGAAAGCGAAGAGCAGCTCGACGCGGGTCTCGTCGTCGGCATCGTCGAGTACAGTGAAGAGCGCGCCGCGGTCAGCTGGGAAGCTAAAGTCCAACCCGAAACACATCACACGCGTGAAAGGTGCGTCGTGCGTGTCTGTTAATCTGCGTACTCATTGTTTCTATATTCCAATCGTATTGACATGGATTAATTTTGAACTATCGCATGTTCAATAGGTCAGACACTTGGTACATTGATCTACCGCGTCCACGAGAACGAAGACAACATCATGGAGCTCGATTTCTCGTACCTCGCGCAACGCAACAAGCGCCTCGAGGCCCATGGCACAGACCTCGTGGCGCGCGCATTGTCAACCAACCGGACCGTCGTGAAGCTCGTGATCCGAGACCACGACATTGGCGACGCGGGTGCGGCTGCGATCGCGAATATGCTACGCGTGAATTCGACGCTCGAGTACATTGACCTCTACGGCAACAACATCACTGACGAGGGCGCTGAGGCATTGGCGCAGGCGCTCTATGGCCACGAATCGCTCACGTACCTATCTCTGTGGAGTAACCAGATCTCGAACCGCGGTGCGTTGGCGCTAGCAGAAGCGCTCAAGTGCAACCAGGCGCTCAAATACCTGGGCCTCGTGCACAACCGCATCACAGAGAGCGGCGCCAGCGCACTGCTGGAAGCGCTGGACGTGAACATTCACCTCGAGACACTCAATCTCGCGAAGAACCAGCTTTCGGACGCGACAACCTACAAAATCCGGCTCGCGCTCGCAAGAAATCGGTACGAAACTTGGTCTAGCTGTTCATTATTATAGGTTAGTGTGCTCATTTATTGTCTTTGCTGAATGTAGACTGGAAGCGCCGAAAATGATATCGGAGATGGAGAAAGATGAGAAGGAGGTGTCCCGGCGGTTTGCGGAAATGCTGCTCGCGGGTGACTCCGAAAGCGAATCCAGTGGGGTGCAAAGCTGCTCGGATGGGTATCTGAGCAACTCTGGCGTTGATCAGCTCGATCTCGACAGCGACGCGAGCGGCTACTGGGTGTAATTATGCGACCGAGAAAGGTTTGATGTGAATGTAAATGCTACTTGATTGATAATGAATATGTTACTCTTAGTTGCTCTAATTATCTAGTACTTAAGTATGCAATACAAACCAGTGATGCAATGTGTAAGAAGTGATGCCTGCCGATCTCACAACTTGAGGAAGCTGTCCGTGAAGGCGTCATCGTCGTCAACGAATTCTTCGTAGCACTTCAAGTCGAGGCCCTCAATCCATGAGTGCGCCCATGGCTGCGAGTGCTGAGGCTGGTGGTCACGCGAGTCTTGGCCCCAAACGTATCCTTCCTTTTTCGTCTTGTGGGACATCATCTGTTCCCAGTCCAACAGATCGTGCGAGGGAAGCGCGTCCTGAAACAACAGCTCTTGAAGTGATTCGTCCCACCAATCGCGACTCCCGTGGGTCTCGGTCTTGATGATCGGATAAAACGACCTGGGACGAAGTTCTTCGCGCACGGGTTGCAGGGACTTGCGAGGCGGAGGCTGGACGCGGCGCTCGTAGTAGTCGCCATTGCTGTACGCTGAAATCGCACTGAGGTCGATGCGTAATGACATATCACTCTCGGCGGGTGTTGCTGCAGCGCCAACCGGATCGTCTAAATCGTTCGAATGCAGCGGGATGTCATCGTCGCTCGACAACTCTGCTTCCGTAAACGAGAGTCTGCTTTTTGCCGATGACTTCCAACCCTTGCTGGTGGATTGCTTCTTGTGTGTGACCAGCTTCTTGCTTCGTTTGAACCTTGTTGCTGCGTGCAGCTTTTCAGCTTGAAGTTGGCTTGAAAGCTTCCGAGCAGAGACGTCGGCGATCTTCAAGGAGCTTGAGTCGAAAAAAATCCTGTGGTTGAAGCGAGCATGCTTCCTCGACGAGATCTTGTCCGGGCTGTCCGCTTGATCGTCAAAAGTACCAGGTGCCACTGATATCAGAACCAGATTGCAGCTTGCGAGGACCGAGACGACGTCATAAACTCGGCGGTTGACATCTGCGTGGGCACTCTCGTTCGTGAAGTTGGGGTCGCGATTTTTCTTGGCCTCAACGAGACGGTTGCTGATCCCGGGAAGAGCTAGCGCTTGGGTGATGTCTTGTTGGAGTAGGAGACTGAGAAATGACGTTGTCGTCGTGGTCAAGCACGGCCACCGCTCAACCTCGGCCAGATCTTCGCACATCTTGAGCAGCGCGGTATCAACCTCTTCAGAACTTGGAGCTCCAAATCGTCGTTGGTACAGCCTCGCCACAATCTCGCTCGCTTTTTGTTGAATTCTCCCAAGATGCTGAATGGCAGCCTCTTTTCCGAAGTACAGAAAGCAACCGCCTTTAGTACCTGCTGCCTCATCACCTCGCACTCTTTTGATGACACCAATTCCTGTATTTACATGAATGATATTGCTTAGCGATATAGAACTCGAGGGTAGCGCAAAGAACAGCGAGTCGTTACCTTCAAGCACATGCAGAACATCGTAGATTCTCCGCTTTCGTGGCACTAGATAACATCAATGAGCATTAAAGGATGCTCGGAGCAACAATCTGAGATAGTTGCGGTATGTAGAGCTCACCAAGCATGTTGTAGACTTCACTTGCTGGAATCACGATTGGGAACGTAGAGCTGAACCCACTACTCGCAAGTGTTTGGATAGTTTCGTGCTCTTTAAAGAATGTCAGAGTGATTCGAGTTCTAAGAGTACCACATTTCAACATATTAGTTCCCCTGAAAGCATTGACTATCGCAAAACAATGCCATGCCAGTTACTCACATATCGCCGAGGCTTTTCGCGTTCGTGATCATGTCTTGGATCAGACACCACGTGCTTTCCGGAAGCTGGCTCTGCTGCTGGCTCACCATATCTCTGTTCTCATGATTGGGCTTGATGTTGCGCGGAAGAGCTGCATGGGGTCGAGCTCTTCTACGCGGACTTCTGTGCACAGGCCAAAATGACGAAATCTGCTCGAACTCCTCAGCCAGTTCACCGAGCTCCAACTCCACCGGTGATCGTGGCACCTGACGCCGATGCTGGCGAGAAACATGTTGCTGTTGGCAAACATACTTCCTTGTTAGCATCAATTGATAACTTAACATATACAAAATAAGCAGCAGGTCTCGTACCAAGGCGAGCCTGAGCTCTGGGACGCGAGCCGCCTTCATCGAGTACGGTCGAGCAGGCAGTAGTTTTGCTTTCCTTGGCGCGCGCACCGCGTAGTTTCCTCGCAGCTTCGTCATTGTGGCGCCAGGCATCTCTCAGGCAGGCGGACTCTTGTGTGGATCTGGGAGTGATGTGTGCTGTCGGTGGCAAATGCGCAAATGAGCAACGAAGCAACGAGTGACGTCCACAGCCAACTACAGTACCATCACTCCAACGATCGCCACGCACTTTGGTTTCCTTTTGAGTTGAAGATGCTCGTCGACCAGTACGGAGCACTGTCAATTCACAGGTTGCCGCTTCTCGACTATGTTTTGCCCGTACTGGTCCAATACGACCAATTCATTATCAAGGCAGTCAGCCACTTCAATTTGCAAATTGAAGTTGCCTTTTTTTGTCCGCTGCAATAATGACCCTCGAATTTTGGTCAATAGAGGCAGTTTATTGAAGGCACACCTCTGATTGATATCCCGCGAAGAGACATGGCTGCTTTCCTATTGAAATGGATATCACCACCCTGTCTCTCTTCAGGTATCCGGTGGCAGCTGCATGCTTTGCATGCGTACAAACCGGCAGTGCTGGATCTTTTTTTGCTGCTGCTTTCTTTTTCGTCTACATGCAGCCATCTCGGCGAACGCACAAACAGGTCGATGCGTGACATGGCGTTGTTAAAGAGAGCCTTTGCATTCAGCAGCCAGGCACGCCAGTGGCGCTGGATACCCCGGGGCAAACGTTGAAGCGAGAGGGAATGGGTACATCCTGAGTGTCCTCTACGATATTGGCTGATATCGCCGTCTCATTGGCCGTGGGGCGTGTTGAAGCAAAGCGAGACGGCGCAGCAAAGGTGGTTAGCTCAGCTGCGACGTCTGGGACTAGGGCTGCGCTGACTCTATCTCCAGGAAGAACAACTTCAGAAATAGCAGCACAACCTATTTTTGAAACACGCCTAGGAGGTTCGCGCGCAACATGTAAAAATAGCGCATGCCACTCATGAGAACGACAGCCACGAGCGCGAAACCTCTTGGTGGCGGGCAGCACTCGCAGCGCTCCACATTACCAGCAGCAGCACTCGGTCGCCACCGGACAGGAACATCAGAGCTCGTACGTACACTTAAACCAGCTGCTCAACGCAAGTTCGAGGCTGCATCTGCAACCAAGGCGACGAGGCTCTCAGCAAACCATTACGAAAGGACCGATGACGTCGCCGCGGCAGGTCAAGAACGAGTACCGCATCGTGCACCTTAACGACGCGCCCAAGAACACGGAACTCGGCTGCTGCGACAACTTCATCGTTACGTCCAAGTATACGCTCGTGTCGTTCGTGCCAAAATTCCTCTTTGAGACGTTCCGCAAGCTCGCGAATCTCTACTTTCTTGCGATCTGCATCATGCAGTGCATCCCGATGATCAGCAACACAAACGGCCAGCCGTCGACGCTGCCGCCGCTCGCGTTCATTATCTTCGTTGACGCCGTCTTCGCTGTGCTCGAGGACCACAAGCGCCACATCGCTGACAACGTCGCCAACTCGCGCCCGACCAACGTCTTTGACGCCTCGAGCAAGGCGTTTGTCTCCAAGCAGTGGGCGGACGTGGTCGTCGGTGACGTCATCCGCCTCAATAACCGCGACCTTGTACCCGCCGACATCCTTGTGATCGCTGTGAGCGAGCTGCCGGACGCCCCGCCCTCGGGCATCTGCTACGTCGAGACCAAGTCGCTCGATGGCGAGACCAACATGAAAGTGCGCTCGGCGATGGAGTCCACACTGGCCGAGTTGGGTTCACTCGACAACTTGGCCAGGTTGAAAGGCGTGATCCGCTGCGAGCAGCCCAACAACGCGATCAACAGCTTCCAGGGCGTGCTGGAGATCGACGGCAAGGCGAAACAGTCGATCCCGTACGAGAGCATCATTCTGCGTGGCTGTATCATCCGCAACACCGACTGGGTGCACGGCGTCGTCTTCAACACGGGCAAGGACACCAAGATCATGATGAGCAACTCGGCGCCACCGTCCAAGATGAGTACCATGGACCAGTCCATCAACCAATACATCGTCGCGCTGCTGGTGATCCTCGTCGTGTTCAGCGCTGTGGGCGCCTCGGGCGCTGTGATCTGGAAAGCTGCGAGCCGCAAGCCGTGGTACCTGGCGCTCGATGATTCTGGGAACAGCGCAGCAGTGGACTGGATCATCATGCTGTTCTACTACATGCTGCTCATGTACCAGTTTGTGCCTATCTCGCTCTGCGTGTCCATGAGCATGGTCAAGTACCTCCAGGCGCAGTTCATCCAGTGGGACAAGCAGATCTACTACGACAAGACGGACACACCGACGCTCGTGCGCTCAATGTCACTTAACGAAGAGCTCGGGCAGATCTCCTACGTCTTCTCGGACAAGACCGGCACGCTCACATGCAACGTGATGGAGTTTAGGAAGTGCTCCATCGGCGGAGTCTCTTACGGAAAAGGCACGACAGAGATCGGCCTGGCAGCGCTCAAGCGTACGGGCAAGCCGCTCCCCGTCACGAACCTTGATAAGTCTGAGAAAACGGTTCCGTACGTCAACTTTGATGGACCCGAGCTCTTCAACGACCTCAAGGGGAACTCAGGCGCGTCCCAGAAGCGCCGTATCGACGCCTTCTTCACGCATTTGGCCGTCTGTCACACTGTGATCCCCGAGCGCCATGAAAACTCGACCGAGGTCACTCTCTCCGCATCATCTCCGGACGAGCAAGCGCTGGTCGCTGGTGCGGGTTTCTTCGGTTTTGAGTTCATAAACCGCTCGCCTGGAGTGGCACACGCCAAGATCAACGGCGTCAACCACCAATTCGAGCTGCTCGACGTTCTGGAGTTCAACAGCACCCGCAAGCGCATGACAACAATATTGCGCCATCCGGACGGGAAGATCTGCCTGTACACGAAAGGTGCCGACGCGATTATCTTTGCGCGGATGGCCAAGGGCAACGATAGCGAATCTGCCCAGCTACAGGAGATCACGCGGCGGCACATCGACGCGTACGCTGAAGAAGGACTCCGCACGCTCACGATCGCGCTTCGCGAGCTCGAACCAGCGTACTACGAGCAGTGGGCGCACCGCTTCCACGAGGCGCAGAACAACTTGGCCGAGATCGACAAGCGCAAGAAGGACTTGCCGAACGCCATCGACGACTGCATGGACGAGATCGAGAGCGAGCTGGAGCTGCTCGGCGCGACAGCAATCGAAGACAAGCTGCAGAGCGGTGTTCCCGATACGATCGCGAACCTTGCGTGCGCTGGCATTAAGATCTGGGTGCTCACGGGCGACAAGGAGGAGACTGCTGTGAACATCGGCTTTGCCTGCCAGCTGCTAACGAATGACATGACTGTGCTAGTCATCAGCGCCAAGCATTTCCCAAATGCCGACCAAGTCGAGAGCGAACTCACAGCGCAGATCTCCGCGCGCAGTGCCGATGTACGACGGTATCTTGAGTCCCCCGTGAATAGCCGTGGCGAACTCAAGAGCATTGCCCTGGTGATCGATGGTGAGACGCTCATCCACGCTCTCACGGGTATGTGTCGCCCGCTCCTGGCCGAGTTCTCGCAGTATTGCAAGGCTGTGATCGCGTGCCGTGTCTCCCCGGCACAGAAGGCGCAGATGGTTGCCATCATCAAGGAATACGTCCCTGGGGTTCGCACACTGGCGATCGGCGACGGCGCGAACGACGTGTCCATGATCCAAGAAGCGCACATTGGCGTGGGCATTTCGGGCCAAGAGGGCATGCAGGCAGTCAACTCGAGCGACTACGCCATCGCCCAGTTCCGCTTCCTCGAACGCCTGCTGCTGGTGCACGGCCGCTGGAACTACCGCCGGATGTCACAGCTCGTGGTGTACATGTTCTACAAGAACATCCTCTTCACGGCCGCGCAGTACTGGTACACACTCATGTGCGGCTTCTCCGGCCAGAAGTTCTTTCTTGAGACGGGCGTGCAACTTTACAACATCTGCATGACGTCCATCCCGATCATCGCGCTCTCGATCCTCGACCAGGACGTGGGTGACGATCTAGCCATGAAGTTCCCAAAGCTCTACTATGTCGGCCCACGCGACGAGGATCTGAACCGAGGCATCTTCTCGCTCTGGGTGCTGGGAGCGATCGTCGAGTCCGTGATCATCACGCTCGTCGTCGTGCACGGCGTGGACAACGCCAGCTTCAACGGTGGCAGCAGCTCTATGTGGCTGAATGGCAACATGATCTTCACGATGGTCGTGCTGGTCGCGAACGTGAAGCTCATGCTATTCCAGAACAGCTTTCACCTCTTCAACCACATGATCTACTGGGGATCGTTCATCATGTGGCTGCTCGTGGCGTTCGTCGCGGGCCAGATGACGCAGCTCTCCGACCTCGCGTGGGAGAAGATGCTCGAGCAGACCTTTATGACCAACGCGTTCTGGCCGCTGATGCTCTTCACACCCATCGCCGCGCTCTCGTACGTGTACCTGTTCAACGGCCTGAAGCTCACGTTCGCGCCCGAGTACTGGCAGCTGGCAAAAGAAGTGATCAAGTTTGACCTCAACAAGCAGCTCCTGCAGTGGGACGACAACACGAACGCGTCGGTGCCCGTGCCGGTGAAGCCCAACAGCGTCCGGGCCAAGGGGCGGATCGGCCTCGTCGTGCCGACCAACAGCAAGAGCTCGCAGATTCGGAAAATGCTCCAGCAGCCGCACCACGGCTTTGCGTTCTCCATGGACTCGCACGCGCACGCCGAAGAGGCCCACATGACCATGACGGGCACGTCGATGCGCTCGATGCGCTCTGTGCGTGAGTCGTGAGCTCTACAGCTTCGTAGGCTATCGACCCTGTCGTCATCACCCAGTTTTGCTCAGAATAGCAGCACGATGGCCACGTCCGTCTGGCTGCTGCCCAACTTCATCGACACTATCCCAATGAATATTGCTTGATAGATTGATACGCTCCGATGCACTCTGGACCAATGAAAGAGCGTTATTGGATTATTGACCAATGACAGCACGACAGAATGGCTTCAACTTCAACTTGAGATTGTTGATCTTCGTCACCTCACGAGTCAGCCTTCACTTCACTGCGGAGAGTCACATCAAGTGAAGAGTCCACTGTCCTAACCTCGCTCTTGAAGGAAGGCTTCGCTGTCTCAAGTCTGGGGGTCTCTCGTCCTTCTTCATCCAGCTTTTCTTCATTCGCATCATCGTCACCAGAAGATTTCTCTACCAAAAGCTCCAGCTTGCGCAGCTGGATTACCAAGTGGAGTCGGTCAGGAATGTGGAGCTTGGAGAGGCGCAGGAATTCACTGAGCGTGTCGATGGAGGCCACGACCGCTTCACTGAATGGACACTCGCGCTGCTCGCGGGTCTGGGTATCACTGTCAGAAACTGCAGTCTCCTCATGCGCATTCTCCGACTTGCAGCTCTGGCTGGGATCTTCGTGCGTGGGGCCTCTCACTTGCGGTGGCACAATGAAATTCACAAAGAACTGGAGCAGCTCTTGGCGAACGCAACGAGTGGTCGTGGTGGTAGAAGAGACGCGTGTAGTCTCCACCGAGTCCGAGTCGGTATCCGATTCTCCGTCGCTCGCGTCCGTGTCGCTTGGGAAATGCGGAGAGCGCTGCGTCGCCGTTGGATGTCTGTGCGCGTCCGTGCACTTCACTTTGAGCTTCTTGCGCTTCCGCGTGGCCATCTCTGTGCGCTTCGTCACCGCTCTTGCGTATCTGCACAACACACAAAAGCACAAGTTAGTTCTCTATTAGCGCGTCCGTCGTTCTTGTGTGAACAGCTGAGCTGCTGCTTACAAGCGGTCGAACTCTGTTGCGACTTGCTCGCCGTCCAAGTCACCCATGGCGAGAGTTGGTTGGTGTGAGTTTGCCCCATCTAGGGTTACAGTTGAAGTCCTGCTTCGCCGCGTCGCATGCGAGTCGACTGGAGTATGGAAAGTCACTGTTGCATTAACATTCGACACTGATAAATAGATAACTTACATCAACTGAGCACGACGACAGCGATCCGTGCAAGCAAATGCGATACGCAATGAGCTCTGCGATGAGCTGGAAGAAGGAAGACACTCGAACAGCGCCTATACAAAATTCACGTGGCTGCGCGGGCCTCGAGGCTCTTTCGACGCGCGCGGTTCGCTGCGACGACCTCCAGCCGCTTTGGGTCGTTCTCGTAGTCGAAGAGTCTGGATTTGATGCTGTCGAGGCGAATCTCAGCGTTCTGGACCGGAATAAATGCCGATGGTGGTGTTGGGGGCCTCGCGAGGCTCTCTCGGGTCCACGTTGCACCAGCAGTAGCTCTAGAATTGATCGGGTGTGGATGATGAGCGATGGGTTTGAACTGGGACTTTGGCTGAACTGATTGGACAGTCACAGTATCAAAGCTCACGAACGATGCGGGCGCTTTCGTGCCGAGGAACCGCGCAGAAGAGGCTGTGATGCTCAACCGTTCCTTGGTCATCGTCGCCGTTGCACGCTGGGCTGCTGCTGTTGGTGCTGCTATTGTCTCAGGTTTGAAGTCGCTGATGGAGTGACGTCGGCCCGATCTTCTTCTGGGCTGTGTTGGCTTTCTAGGACTGGGAGTGTTAGCGGCAGCAAAACGGCGGCATATTTCTTGCTTTACAGGACTACGCGGAACGCTGGGCTCACAGTGTTCACGCTGCTTGGCTGTTGGGCTTCCAGCACTGGAAGTGCGACTCGTTTTCAATCCACCCGACACAGCTGCGGAGAAAGGCTTGCTGGCTTTGGGCACAGCCCGGGCAAGACTCGATCCTCTCCGGATTGGAATTTTGGATGGCAAAAGCGTACGCGGCATCTTTGGAAGCGGCTCGTGCTGGCCGTGCTTCGCTTGAATTGGACCATCTGTTGAGCTAGTTGGATCAGGAGGAAAAATTCGTGGGGTGGCGGTCTCTGCTTCTGATTCAGGAAAGACAGAGCTAGCTACTTGGGCGATCTCAGCAACAGCAGAGGATGACAGCGGATGAACGAGCGTGACAGGCTCTGCGTCTGGCTTAAGCGAGGCAGAGCCACACGTTGGATCGGATGTTATCTTGGACGGCTGCAAATCTTCTTCTGGCTCGTGTTCAGGCCCTTGATCTGTTTCTGCTGTGTGGTGGTGATGTACGAGATACTCGAGCTCGTAGTACAGACTCGCTTCGGATGCGTGGTCGTCAAAGGACGAGTCCGACATGAACGACGACGAGAGCGAGTGGATCGACGCGGTCTCATCGCACGTCGACAGCTCTTCCTCCTCCTCGTCGTCTGCGGCCGCGTCTCCCTCTTCCCACGTTCGCTCCTGTGGCTCAGCTGATTCTTCATCGACCACAAGCGGCGGCTCTAATGGGCGACTGCGCGTTGATCGCGTGTACGCGGACCGCGGGAAGTCTGGAAGGCTCCGCGCCATGCCGTTGAACAGGGCGATGAGCTCCTCCACGCTCCCCTTCACCACCACATCAGGCGCGTCCCACGCTCCAGCAGCAGTGGAGCTCTTCGTGCTGCTCTGCGCAGCTTCAAAGCGCTGCACCAGCGCGCCGACGCGCTTCTTGCCCGCCATCGCACGCCACCGACAAGTAACAAACAATCAGCGGATCCTGCGCACACATAACCAGTCAGTTAGAGCTCCTCCTATTAGCGCAACGTTCACGCAGCACGTGGGCATGGATTGGATACGGGCGGACTCACCTGTGCGGCTTGCGTTGTGGGCGGAAGCTTGAAATTTGAAGCCACACATGCGCCAGAACAACAACAGCACACGCGCCAAAAGCAACGCTCATCATCATCAGCCATCGCCAGGGAAAGCGCGCGCAAAATGTGCCACTTGAAGTGAAGAGTGCCAGATTTAAATCTGGACCACTCGCTGGACATGGGTACTAAGACTACTCACAGGATAAACACAGTGTTTGTTCTTCCTAATTAACAGTAAATTGATCTGCAATTCCCAAAAACAGTACTAAAAAATACCTAATTTGAGCACTGATTGTATCCTATGTCATTTATCCTTACAAAAGAAGGTTACAAAGCGGTTACACGGGCAGCTGACTGTGAGTTTGATTTTTCAAGTTGGTCCACCCTGCATTAGAGAAGAGAGAGAGGGAGCTTTCCCAAAACTCAATGCTGGTTCAAACGTTCAAATGAGTGAGTCCAAAGCTCATGTGCCTGAGAACCCTACTGCGGTACTGCTGCATAATTGGCATGGGATACCGATCACCTTTGAATGTTTAACTTGTGTGAAACACATACCTGTGTCAGGGAAGGTGGCAAGTGGATAAATGGTTGGAACTTCCCACCTTTCGAGGTCGAGCGCAAATTGCATGTCTCACACGCGCAGGACGGACCTTGCTGCAAAAGAAGTGTCTCTCCAAGTTGGTATTTGCCCAACAGGCTCGCACTTTTACAGCAGATCGACGACAATCTTGACTTCAGCTCCTCGCCACGAAGTGTTGTTCACCAGGGCTTGGAACTTGAGCTCCTGGAGGCATGCATGCGCGAAGGCTGAAGCTGCAACCTATGCGCTCTGAGTCCGCTATTGGGATTTCTCAGACGCAAATGAATACGTCATTCTCACGAGCAGCTCTTCAATGAGCGTCGCTCGTAAAGTACGGAAGCGGTTCATAAAACTTCACTCCAAGAGCGATATCGACGGCGCCAAGCGAAAGTCTTCACATCAAAGCGGTTAGGAACGACCCATCTTTCTCTCCGTTATTGCTTACTATGGCATATTATAGTATTATTTATGCGTGGTTCCTGGTCTTTGAAAGACCGCTCACGAGGGCGTGACGACAGCGTCGTGCGAGTCCAGTGATGATCGCGCCCAGGTGCTCGGCGATCGCTGGATTTTCGTTTTCCCATTTCAGAATCGCGTGCGATCACACCATAAACGCTGTTCCGCTGTCACCGACGAGTCTCGAATCCTGACAATACGTGTAAAATGCGCCCAGGACCCAAGAGCACGATACAAAACCTTGGTCTTTGTGTCGATATCTGAAACATTGACGACTGGCCGTGCTTTCAAAACGCAAAGCGATGTTGATTTTTCACACGGATAGATGGTCGCTATGGCTATACAGTTAGATATCGCTCTCGGGCGCAGGACGATACAGTTCACCCTCTCGCGGGGAGCAGCTTTTTTCGTATTCAATCATAGAGGTTATCTAACAAGGTAATATAAAAATATAGAGATCTGGAGGTGAATGATAACACGTTCATGACATGCACTGATGGCCGTAGAAAAAAAAGCCGTTATGTCAGCACGAAGGCTGCGCTCACAACGAAATAAATAACATACGTGGCTGCATTAGTTCATTATGTAAGTGAAAGCCATGCTGTCGATTCGAATGCTGGTCAATATCTTGGGTCAGCTCATACACATCATTTGCTAGGATGCCTGTGTGTCGCCAACTATTTGCGATGGTGGTTTGGCTGACACTGTTCCAGGCTTCCTGGCTCCATCGCATGACTTCTAGAATGTCAACAGTGAACAGCTCTGTGGCCGGCGACGTGTACAGCTCGTTTGGTGACGCTTCGCGGTGCCTGCATCTGTATTCGTCGGTCTTCTCCACCGTGTGCCGTACTTGTCGCCTCTTGATCCAAGCCTTAAGCGACGCAATAATCCCTGCGTCTTGGGGCTGTAGATACGAGGTGGTGTTTGGGGGCAGCATCTGTAGCTCAATGTTGGTTAGCGTGGCATCGCTTTGGTGCGACGACACGTTGTCCAGCAGAAGCAGGATGTTGCGGCCGTCGCTCTTCATTCTAGCGTCCAGCTTCAGCAGCATGTCTCAAAGATCCGGCTGTTCATCCACGCTTTCTTGGTGTTAGTCTACTGCACGCCAAGCTCACTCGGTCTCTGCCTTTCAAATCATCTTGGTTGCCTGCAGTTCCGATGAACAGCAGCGGAACCTTGTCTGATCCGTCGGCGTTGGACGTCACGGTCATCGTCATCCTTGTCTTCAACTTCTTCATACCAGCGAACCGGCTCTCGGAGATCGTTCTGCTTGGCACCATGAAATAGAAATTGGCTGTTTCATCCATATTATAGATATCTTTCCGTGGATACCTGGACGTCATGTCTTGCAGCATCTTGCGCCTTTCTTCAACGTCCTTTTCACCGATGATGCTTCGCCGTACAAGTTGCGATGGGAGTGTTTGTTCCTGCATAGAAATTTCTCCATCCACCCATTGGAGAACTTCAGTGCTGACAGATTCTTGCGCTCTTGTGGGGTCAGGTCGTTCAGCAAAATCGAGTCACGGCGCTGCTCCGCTTTGAACTGAATCGCGACCTCGGTGATGCCAGGTATCTTCAGCTGCTCCATGTCTGCAATCCACTCGACGAGCTCGGCTTCCAGCCGAGGCGACTTCACCGGTCTGAAGACCTTCCTTGTTGCAGCGTATTATGTAGCACTGATTCTCTGCTTCAAGATTTTGTTGATGCTGTTGTACGCTGGCGACTTGGTGAGTTCGAATTCTCTCGCGGCCCACGCTCGCAACTCCTGGATCATGGTTGCAGGATTCTGTGACCGGCGCTTCTGCAGGAAAAGCTTCTGGTCGACAGTGAGCAGCACGCACTTGTTCTGTGTGTTTGGTTTGCTTGGTGTTCTTGTGGGTTTGCTGTGTGTTTGAGTGTGTAACACTTGCATGCGGTCAACTTTAACACGGTGGAAAGTACATTAGAAAGTGCGTTGTCAGTGATGGGTACATTCATTGTTCATGGGTACATTTTTTATTCTTGTAGCTGACTCGATGGACTAAAAGAACATATGCAAATCATGGATACTCCCCGAGAGAGAGTGAACTGTACAGTGCTGGCCAAAAGTATAGACCCACATACAATTTCGACTGGGACTTGGCGTAAACACTGTCAATTGCTGTGAATGCATGATCATTGGATTCAAGAGCTCCAAAGGAAGCGATTGCAGCCTTTTATTTCTCAATCTGACAAGAACTCGCGACGCAAGCCCACCAAGCCTGAGAACTTACAAAGACTGCCTTGGTCAGAACTATAGACCCGCCAGCGCTCTTCGCGTAAGTTACCTACTTGAAGCCGTTGCTTTGTGCCAAACGCGCGTTTTATATGATCACACGCACGTTGCCTGCTCTATGAGGGATCTGATACAAACGCTAGGCTTTTTTTGCCTTCTAGAGAATGCCAGCAGGTCCAAAGCTCACGAAACAGAAGCAAGGCAAGATCCTGGCCTTCAGAGAGATCGGGCTGAGCAAGAGAGAGTGCGCCAGGCGCATTGGACGTTCGGCGAAGGCTATCCGCACGTTTTGCGTGATCCCGATGCCTGCAACACCAACAATCGTCCTGGAAGCCCGAGAACCCTGAAGCCACCCGCTATTCGCCGTCTGTTTCGAGCCGCCTCGAACTCAAACTTGAGCTCACACCGTGTTCGTTCGCTCCTCCAAGAGAGCCCAGATTTCAAGTACGTGAAGCGCTCGGCTGCTCCTCTTCTCACCGATACCCACAAGGTAAAGCGAGTGGCGTGGGCGGAGGAGAAAGTGTCGTGGACTGTTGTCGATTGGGCCCAAGTCATTTTCAGTGACGAAAATAGTTCAACTTAGACGGGCCCGACGGTATGCAGTTCTACTGGCATGATTTGCGGAAGGATAAGCAAATCTTCTCGAAGTGGCAGTCGAGGGGGGCGGAGGCGTGATGGTTTGGGGTGCGTTCTGCGTGCGAGACACCTGCCAGCTCGCAATACTAGACGGCAACCAAGACAGCAGCGACTACATCTACACGCTTGTCAAGCATCTGCTCCCGTTCATCGACCTGCACTATGGACGGGACTGTGTGTTCCAGCAAGATGGCACCTCTATTCACACCTCAACCGAGACGATGGCCTTCCTCGCCGAGCAAAGCGTGCGCGTCGTGGACTGGCCAGCCAATTCTCCTGATCTCAATCCCATAGAGAACATGTGGGGTGTTCTTGCGCGTTCAGTTTTCGCGCATGGGTGGCAGTTCATGACGAAACGAGAGCTGATCTCGACAATGTTGCGGTCGTGGGCGGAGATCGACCAAAAGTTGATTCAAAGTCTCCTCGGATCGATGCGCAAACGTTGCATGGCAGCGCTGAAGGGCGACGGAGCAAAGACGAAGTACTAGGCAAATGCTCGTGAAAAGAAACAATCAAATTCAGCTCTGTGTCACCTTCAAGCGATTCATGGGTCTATACTTTTGGCCACATACATAAGGACAAACTATTTGGTTTCTTGACTTCTGCTGATCAGATTTGATTGAGAGAAACTGCATCGGTTTCGCATTTTCACTCGCTTTGATTGGAGTAAATCTCTACTTAAAAGGATCTGATTGGTCAATTTTATGGAAAAAAATAAGTGCGCTGTTGTGCTGTGCGCACTTGGGCGTATCTTCACAAAATATCTGATCTAATACAGTGCACGTCAAAAAGTTAAGGACAGCAAAAATAAATTGAATTATGTGGATTTTTTCCGAGTTTTGTGTTTACGGACGAGATTTTTTAGTATGTTAGAGAACGTCATTAGAACACT